>JAGDQP010010231.1:16532-56487 GCA_022664845.1 Lepisma saccharinum
AGTGAGTTCTTTTTGCCTCGTAGACATGTGCTATTTTTTATGGTGTCCAAATATTTTTGCGATATCCAAATTTGCATTAAGTTTGTTTTGCTTTGCATAATTTGTAACATTATTATTATTATTTTTGGCACTGACAATTTGTTTGTATTTGTTGGTTGTATCAGAAAATGATTCAAAGATTATGTACATTTTCTTTTCCTTTTTAATAAATCCCATATTTTGTAAAACCACTGAAGTGTCCGAATAATTCTGCTAGTCACTGTAATTTGATTCCGGAGTTATTAATAGAGTTGAGTCAGTCCCTAGCCTGGTAGGCAACTGTATTAGTTTTGAACATAATGCCTAATTTTAATGCTCTAGCACATATTTATCATGATTAAGGCGGATAAATATTGTCGCTGGTCAATGTTATAATTGATGTATTTCTTAACGTAAAAGTCTCATTAGGAATTTTATTCAATCATATTACAACAAATTTGAATTTTTTAAAAGCCTTTGGATAGGTTTGCTAATGCCGGATGGATGATGATTGGTGGAATTAAGAAAGTGGGAGAAAACGGCAGAACCCCAAGAAAACCCACGCACAGAGTGTTTGTTCACATGACGCGAGCGTGGATCGAATTGACAACCCCAAGCACCAGAGGTGAGCGCTCAACTATTGAGCCCCCATGACCCTCTCATAATACAACGAGATCGCAAGTAACGGATATTCACTTTGACATGAATCAGACCAAAAGTTTTTTGAGCAACAGAACGGAATAACAGGAATTAAACTAAGCAGAAATAATTATTAAAAACACTGAAATTGCACCTAACATTATGTTTTTATTAAAAGGTGTAAATTCAGTTATTAGGAATAACTGAAATGAAATAACATAAACTATAAAAAAGGAAATGACAACATGTAACAGGAAAAGGAAAGAGCAAAGATCACCAACACAACAGGTTATGGAGTAAGCAGAAGAGCAGCAAATCATGAGAGGAAGAAAATAGAGAGAACATACATGACGTCACATGAAGCCAAATTCGGTTCATCGGAAGCCATCTTGTGTGGCTCCATTAGAGTCCCTCTATACCGAGTACTGTGAGGATTGCCTTTTATGAGTGCACCTGAGAGAGGCAATACTCGGAAAAGAGGGTCTCTGAATATGGGGCCACATAAGATGGCCGAAAGCCTCGTCCCTTCTGTCTCTTGGCTTCATTCCCCTCTCCAACAGAACAGCCCAAGGTTCCCTCTATTTATATTCCTAACTCTATGCAGCAAATTAATCATCAGAAGACAAGCTCTCAAGCAATCAGCGAAGAGAGAATATGCTGAATCAGGGAATTGTACGAAACTTCAGTCAGCATTCAGAGTAACCGACCAAGAACAAGACAATCGAGAAGACACGGGTACAGAATATGTCCGATCCGCGAGCCAGGTTCGGGGGAAATTTGAGCCAACAAACAAAAAATATTTAAGGCGCCAATTAATTTCCCGGAAGCTAAAAAATCTTAGATAACACAACAACAACGGCGATGCATAATCGATTTACAGAATTTCTTCGTCATTGGCTAAGTCAAATAATAGACTACAGCGTATTATCAGATGTTACAATGACAGCTGATAGCACAGCGCAGGCCAGGATACGATACATCACAGGTGACTATACGATAAACTGCGTATATAAAAAAAATAATAGAACCTGAATTTTCTGACCTAACCTAACTCGCTGTAGCTTAACTTCTAAACAGTAAAAGAATGGAAAAGCTAAAAAATGCCAGATCAGTGTGACGCTATTAGTATTCCTCCGCGTGCCACTATATCAGTCTCCGAATCAACTGGAGTGAATATTTTATGAATTAATTATTGTCGTGTGGTTGTACTACTTTTTTGTATACCTCCATTTCGGGTTGTGAGTATGGAGATGTCAGTGACAAATAGTGTTTGAAAACGAGTGGTGTAGAGCGTGTAATATTGATTGATAGGGTGGGGAACGTTTGGAGTAGAAATAGTAAACCTTAACCACAATTCCCGCTCTAAATTACCTTCTGCTACTGCAAAAGTTCCCTCTTCTTCACCGCCTTTTCTGCTTTATTGTACATCAATACGAGACGGCATTACTTGCATCTTTACAATATTCACGAACTCCATATCCTTTTAACCGCATCATTTCCTCTGTAAATTTTCTTTTAGTTCTCCCCTCTTCGAAACTTAAACCGTGTTCAATTTGCCGAGAGGGATTTTTCCTGGTGCGTGAGGATTACCTTCCCTGTTGTTGATTCCGAATATAACCAACCAGGGATAAAATCATTGTATTTCTACCCAAACAGGTCTATGTTGAAACTTACCAGCAACCACTAGTTTTAGAATCCCCTCCCCTTCGTAATTTATAACAAATCGATCACTGCATGGCATTGCCGTATCATCAAACAATTTAATGGAATTTTCACTGAAATACATAATTACATTGACAGTAATGATTGTAACACAAGGTAGATCATTCGATAGTGTGTTTGGCTTGTAATTAGGAGGTCCCGGGATCAAGCGCCAGTGCCACCTGTTCTGATCTCAATGACAAGTAATATTCTGTATCTAACTATCACAAACGATATGGCTCCTTTCCTTGGAAGCTTGCGTTGCGTGCTTTGCTTGCGATTATAGAGTGAGTAGCCGAGCAATTTTTGTGGAATTTGTTAATTTGTAGCTTATTCATCCTATTTTTTTGTTAAATTTATTTGTATTACGCATTGTTCACTATTATTCTTAGCCAAACCTTAAATAAATTACAGAATAAAAACATTTACTTGATGATTATTTATTTGCCTTATGGCCAGCTGGTAAATTTTTATGTAAAGATATATGTCGGAAATTTTTACGACATAACAGTATATTTATTGTCCATAGGATCGGATTCTTATGTCGATTAGGATCGGGGGAAATTTCAGGGGTCCAAACATTTTTCTGCACCTCTGCGAGATGAGAGATTAGAATTCGACGAGTCAGACTAATGTTACACGATAGATCAGCAGAAAGAGAACAATGACCATTAACTACATCGTTCTCCAAAGACAGAAGAATTTTATTGTTTGACGTAGTACTCGAAATGTGTTACAAGTCCATCAAGTGAAAGTTTAGATTTGGAAAGGGAACTTCTTTCGTCTAACAACATCTGAAGATATCTTTAAGAACTATTATTGAATTGAGGTGTGTGAGGTGCAATGTTGATATTTTTAGGTTATTGGTTAGCCATTAGAACATTAGTGATTGTCACAGTTATCAGTGTATTTATTGTATAGCTCTTTTTCATGTCAAGTACAGACTGAAGCGACCTATCTCTGGTAATATGTAAAATGTAGTGTTTGTATGTATCTCATTTAACCTCTCGAATTAGCAAGCGAGTGATTAGAAATAACGCCCACATGTATTATATTCTTAGTTCCAAATTGCCCCAATCAACTCTATCATCTGAAGTTGATCGTTGCATGAGTTTATTTATTTAGAGGAAAATAACAGCATTGTCACAATAGGGTGGTTTCTCAAATATTGCTTCTCTCCGTAATTATGATACTGCATCTGTCACAGATAATTATTACGCTCTTTATTATTACAAAAATAATTATCTTATGTACAAACTTCTAGTTGTTGCTTTAACATTTTCCCAAGCTTAGTTCCACTACCATTTTTTACTTTGTAAGCCGCTTCTCTAAGTTACTGCGCCTTTCTTCTTTCACGAGGCCATATTGAAAGTCATTGTTTATTGTTCCTGTGTTGCTCAAGGTTTTGGCACGTTTTCGGAATGATTCTGCAATGAAAGAAAAACACATTTGTAAGAAATTAAAAATTTAAACAAAACGAGTTTATTAACAGATTTTAGGTATCTTCGGCTTAGACCGGTTTCTCGAAAACCACCTTTCCATAATGTGAATTTTGACGCAAATTGTAAACATCGTAGAGCCGATCACCGTAGCCATGCTGTACTCTGAATCCCATTCATAACTGAATTAAAAAGACACGGTATTTACAGTTCAAAATAGTTTAGAAAAATGAATTTACGATGTAGGTAAGCTATTATGTTAAAATTTTGAATTCATAATTATCAACTAAATACAAGTTGAAAATGAACCAAAGAAACATTAGGACCATTTAAGTTTTTTCCACGCCTCAACAGAGACAAGACATTTCGTTGTAGAGAGGGTAGTTAGGTTAACTGGAACACTTATGAAAAGTCCATTAACTTGGTTCAGTAACGAATAGGGCCCCTCTGGAACACAAAAGGGCAACTACTCACCGTGGAATGAATGCATACAGATCCTTGATTGTGCTGAGTGCTGTATAGAACCATTCTCCTTGCAGAACACCCTGAAATTCTGCCAATGACGATGGTGGTGGAAAAGAACTAATTGTACGAGATTCCAGAAAAAAAACAATATGGTTCAATAATATTGAGATCTGGAGATTTTGCAGACAATATAAGATTACTTCATTGTCATGCCCTATAAATTATGACCTGACACGGTGTAAGTGCACTGTCTTCTTGGAACAAAACGTCATCACTGGAAAATAGTTTGGACCATTGCATGCAATTAATTGGTCCTGCACAAATTCTTGGGTGTTCCGTCGCATTAATATGTTTTGACAGGACAAGAAGTGGACCTAAGAATACCATGAAATTGCACCTCAAATCAAGATGGAGCCATGCTTTGTTCACACTAGGTATTAAACAATCACAATTATATAGTTTCATCTTGTTTGCCACACATATACTCTTCCATCTTTTACAAAATAAATAAAAATAATAAATTAAATACAAATAAAGCAGAAAAATTTATTAATCTTGGTTCTATTTTGTACTATAAGCTTTTCAAAGGATTTATATATAAATATATATAGGATTTATATTTTTCAAAGTCATGATTAATATGTATTATTTATATGTTCAAGTATAAACTCCAGATTAAAAAGTTTGAATATCATTTAGAAAAACCAGCGTGATCAATTTCAGGATGTATGAACGTTTCATTTCAGTTGCTCCAGACCTGATACAATGAACATTCCATCTCACAGTCAGCTGCACTCTAAAAAAGTGCACTTCTTGCACATTTCGAATGATTCAACTTCTGATCATTTCTACTTTCTTTTCTTTTTTTTTTTTTTTTTTTTCATTTGTTGCAACGGTTCTGATGATCTCTCGCGCTCTCAATCGTTCATCGTTTATTCAATGTACAAGGTAACCAAAAGAGTTCTGGACGTTTTTGACGTCGCATAGGAAGACGTGACCACTGCCACTGACATAGAAATAAGTTCATGTGTTGAAAAAACGATCGGTGTGGGAATATTGGCCGTGATGAGAGAGGCGCTTTTCACACTCACAGCAGTCATAACTCGGGTAGTGGCGAAGACAAATGGAGGTGTCGAAGCAGCTCGTTCAGGTTGACTGCTTTATTACTTTAAGGTGGGTTTGTCCGCAGCCGAAATTGAATTGAAATTTATTTATGGCTTTTAGGCATCTAAGGCTCAGGTCGGTGCCCGCAGCTGAATCAAGTCGCAGATTATATCAAGTCTTTGGGGATAATGCTGTGAATGAACGCAACGCTAGGCATTGATTCCAGAAGTTCAGGTCAGGATGTGTGATGAACCCCGAAGTGGGTGCACACAGGCCCTGGATGAAGAGGCTCTGATGGCGGCCATAGAACAGGACAGCAACCAAACGTGTGGTGAACTTGCCGAACGCTTCCATTTTCTGATAAAACAGTTAAGACTTCACCTGCAAAGCATAGGGAAGGTGTACAAGTAGAGCAAGTGGGTACCCTACACACTGTCGGAAGCTAATAAGAACGAACGTGCGAAAGCCTACAGAACAAAGAGCTTTGAAGTTTCTTTCTCGTCACTGCAACACACCTATATTTGATCGAGTGCTCACCAGTGACATGTATGAGTCTCCAAAGCGTGCCAGATAATCGTTATCACCGCGGAACCCTGTGCCTCACATGACAAGACCACCTCTACACCCACGCAAGATCATGCTCTGTATCTGGTGGACTAGTCGCCAAGTGATGCACTGCAAGCTGTTACCACCGGACCAAACCATTACCGAGGACCTGTACTTGTAGCAGTTGGAATTTGTGCTTCAGCCAGCATTGGTGGATCGCAAAGGTGCACTGCTAATTGTCGACAACCGGCGCGGAATACCATACAACGACTTGGTTGGGATACACTGTATACCATTTACCGTACTCCTGGACCTTGTATCAAAAGATTAACGTCCTCCGATTCCTGGACGCCCACCTTTGTGCGAAATCCTTAGCGAATTAGACAGACTTGCGACAGGCAGTGATGACCATCTTTGCGTCCAAGAACCCCCCCCGTTTTAGCACTAGGGCACTGCGCAGCTGCACGAACGTTGGCAAAAGCTGCTGAATGTGATAGGGATTACTTTAAGGACTAACGGTAAGTGACATTTTCTGTATGCCTTTCTATCAAAAACAGCAAGCACTTTGTTTGGTTACCTTGTATAATGAGAAAAGTTAGGAATTTGCTGTGTTGTTCAGTTAGTGAATGAAAGATAAAGGCTATCTACAGGTTTCAACCCGCATTTTTTTATTCCTAGGCTGCCAGCACGGCTTACTGAGATCGTACAAATTGTGATCGTAAGTGAAAATATACAGGAGTGATCAAAAGTTGATTCCTCTAAAGTGTAAAAGAAGTGCACTTTTTTTAGTGTGATATGGAAGATACCTTAGTTAACACGCTCAAAATACAGTGATAAAAGACATATGTAATGCACGAGATCTCTGTACTGCAAAAGTAGAGAAATATTTTCGTCATACTTTTCAGTTCAAATGAAATTGTTGGATCGTTTTAACTGACATAGGAGAAAAGCAGTGCATAATCGACGACATTCATATCCAATGCTTTTAAGCTACCAATCCGCTATGCTTTTGGTACTGCATTACCATTTGCCCTCCGTTTATCTACAGAAAATTTCATTTGATGTAAAACCAGCTTGTCCCGCACAAATCTGCTACATTATGCATTTTTTTTTTTAACCCGACAAAGCCGTTTAAGCAATACGTTTTAGTAGCAGTCCTCCAATTGCGTCACCAGCCCATTCGCTGTTATATGGCAAAAAGAAATGCTAGTCAACTGAAACTTAGGCCAATAATTTTGATAAGTATGACGTACTGAATAAAGTGAACTTCTGTTTCAAGTGGCTAGCTGCTGCATTGAAGCATATTTTCACAATTTCACATTCAAGGAGGATATAATTTATTCCTAACAAAACCGTGCGCAGACAGACAGCATACTTGAGCGTATCACTGCAAGTAGTTACATACTTCATTTTACCATTTACGGAAACACTAAATTTTAGTTTTTTTTTTTTAAAATAAATTAATTTATTTATATGAAGTGCCTGTTAGTGTAAGCAGAAGCAACTTTAGCAATATTTTGGTTAAGAGAAGGCAAGAAACGAACTGCATATTCATTATATCAGATTATGAGTTGCCTTTGACAAATACTGTTTGATAGAGAAAAATGATTGCAATACAGTAATTTTAATTAATCAGTTAATTAAAATGAACAACATAAGAGCAATTTCTTTTAACGAAAGATTCTGTAGTATACAATACCTTTCATAGTATATTAAGCGTCACATACTGACAATTAGTTTAATAATGATTTTCACAAAAACTACTGCAATTAGGAAAAATTAGTTTCAAACACATTTAAAGGGTACACTGGAAGAACGATCAAAGTCCATTTTTAAAAGTTGTACGCAAAACACCTTTTAAAGTGTAATCACTTGAATCTGAATTTATTTTTGGCTTTAGGCATCTTTGGCTCAGGTCAAAAAGATGCTAAAGGGCAAAAATTAATTTCAATTCTGTGGGTGCATGCAAGAACCTGATACGTGATATTTCAGTAATTTCGACAAAAACGTCATCTTTTAAATAACCAAACATTTTTGCTCATGTGCTTCCACTTAAAAATTTGTGCCTTCTCACAAATGTCAAAGATGGACTCTGATTTGATCTTTCTTCCCGTCTACCCATCATTTTTGTTCAGCTTTTGACTCTAACGCGTCAAATAAAAGAAATTTACCTTTTCACACATGGAGTATCACATACAGACAAGATCATGCAATGAATTTTTATAATGCTTGCCAGGTGGTAAACAAAATAATAATAATAATAATAATGTTAGTTGTTTATTTCAATACAGAAAAGGCATATATATATATATTACTATTATTTGAGTTCCAACATTTTAAGCTGTATAATTCAAATTTTATTTCAGCAAAGGAATATTTCATTTATTAAGAGTACTACAATAATTAGTAATTCCAAGGTATGTACTTTGAGATATGTCTCTCCGTATAATTCACGTTTGAAATTATGTTAAATTTTCATTATTATTTTTTTCTTAAATAACCCAAATAATAGAAGTCATTACGCTTATGTACTACTGATTTTTTTACTTTGTTAACCCAAGCATTCCTCTTATACCACCTAAGCCCAGCGCTCCAATCTAAAGCAAATCTAAATTACGTTTCACTTTTAAAGTGAATGTGAATTTTATTTATCGCTTTAACGAATCTAAGGATCAGACCGGGATAGGGTGGGAAAAAGAATATTGGAAGGTAGCCGGTCAGGATCTAGTTTCTGCATGCCATCCCAGGATTTTCCTGGTGTGACTGAGGAAAACCTCATTCAGAATGACCGCCGCTGGGATCGTTCCCAGGATCTTCCACTTGCTAAGCCAACATTGTCAACTGAGCTACGGCCGCATTGTTTTCCTTTGTTTACTACCAGGGTTCAGGTATTCGCGTAATCTCTCATAAATACGACTTTTCGAGGGAGAAAAAAACCGTAATGTTTACCTATTTCATGTTATTATCACAGCTCTATCTTCTCTGGTATATCATCTAATGCGTAGTACTGATGTTGAATTTCGTTTGGTAGTACTTTCACTACCCGTACGCCTGACTTATCATTTCCAAGCTGACCTCCAATAGCTGACGAAACGATCACTTCCAGATCACCATCAAATCCTCCGGCATTTCTATGATAATGCCCACAGAATATCTTCTTTATCCCTGAAAAATATATATATTTATATATTAAAACAAGCAAAATGGTAAATTGTTTACTAAATATGAAATTACATAAAACTTTACAAAGAGTAACTTCTAAATATTTTTTAAGGTTACTTAACAAATTTGTATCTCTGTTGAAATAGTAGTTCGTTGTAATAGAATGGGAGAAAGTTTAATTTCAATATATCTGCTTATTTTACTACAAAATAAACTAATAATATAATTCGATTTGCTTTTTTTCTGGCATTTTTACTTTCTTTAATTTACACTTATGAATCATGTAGACAACTACGACGTGAGTCCGTCACAAGCCATCACACTGCCACTGCGCTACGCATGCTCGGTGACGTTCCAGGCGGCAATATAAAATGTCGAATTGATGCTTAATGTAAGGAGACCATTCGTCACAGATTTTTGAGGACAGTCCCCGAAATAATACTTTGTCCCCGGCTCTTTTAGTCTCCAACTTCCAAAAGTTGTAAAATAATAATCATAATAATGCCTTAATTCGCAAGAAATAACAATAATATTGCATCTGTGGAGAGATTATATTCTCTCATGAACTATATATGGGCGGAAGTAAAGTCGCAAATGAGTTGAGTCTATTCAGGCAATGTCAGTTGTGAAAACAAATCTTAAGGGCAATGTAAAACCAAGATGTACGACAACAGATGGGAGCACTATCTCCGTATATGTCTAATGTATTTTTATCGTTGCACGAAATTTCAATGCTGCTCCTACACATTCAAGTCTAGAGAGTTCAAACTTTCAGGGAAGAAAGTTCATAACCAATACAAGCGTTCTATCAGTGCCGATTTTTTATTTTCTTTCTTGTTCATTGTTAAAATCGTTTCATTGTTGTTATGGATATAATAATGAAGCACTTTCAACAATGAACAAGAAAAAAAAATAAAAAAATCGGCACGGATAGAACTTTTAGACAAAAACTTGAAGAGAACTGAGTTACTACAGAAGATCCATTCCAGCGGAAGAAGAACCCAGGATCAATGAACCAATGAAGAAGTTAAAAAAAAAAACCCTTCTGTGGCTCTAATATAACATTTCTGCCAGTTGGAGTACATAGGTTATATATATCTGGTGTAGTAAAAAGTAATCCATTATTTTTGCATGACATTGAATGAAGGCTTGACTTACCATAGTTAGAATGATCCGATTTAGGTCACATATGCGCCGTTTTGTTCAATAACGTGTTGCCATTTGGAAGGTAATATCATGATGCCTCTCTCATAGAAGCCCTTGTCCCTATTGGCAAAAAATTGAGACAGTCGATTTTCACAAGCAAACGTGTTCGCCATGGACAGGAACAGATGGTAATCACTCGGTGCCAGGTCCGGACTATAAGGTGGATGCATAAGAACCTCCCAACCAAGCTCCCGGAGCTTCTGGCGAGTCACTATCGATGTGTGGCCTGGCGTTGTCCTGGTGGAACACAATGCCTCTCCTATTGGCCAAAGCTGGGCGCTTCTGGGCGATTGCTGCCTTCAGACGGTCCAATTGTTGACAGTAGAGTTCCGAGTTAAGGGTTTGGCCGTAGGGGAGCAGCACATAGTAGATAATTCCCTGCCAATCCCACCAAACCCTTTGCGACGGCGCACCGCGCTTCGACCACGACCGTTTTCGCGTGACGTTGTCGTTAAGTGATCCACTTTTCATCACCAGTCACCAACCGCTTCAGAAATGGGTCGCTTTTGTTGCGATTCAGCAGCGATTCGCAGATGGAAATTCGGTCCATGAGGTTTTTTTGCGTTAACTCGTGTGGCACCCATACATCAAGCTTCTTTGTGTATCCAGCCTTATGCAAATGGTTCCACACGGTTTTTTGTGCAATGTTTAGCTCTTGGGCAATCGAAACAGTGCTTACATGACGGTCGGACGCGACAATGTGCATGATTTTATCGACACTTGGCCTTCCAGTGCGTGGTACATCTTTGACGTCAAAATTACCGGAACGGAATCGACGAAACCAAAATTGCGCGTGATTGGCTGTTACAGTATCAGGACCATAAACACTATTCACATTTGCAGCCGCCTGGTTTGCGTTTTCGCCTTTATCGAAGAAAAACTGTAAAATATAGCGTATTTTCTCTTTGCTAGTGTCCATTTTGACGCGCGCTCACACAACACTGAGTCAACTCATCACAACTATCTGAACAGTGTTTGTAGTACGCAATCTCATCGTTTGAACGCCATTTCGTTGAACCCGATCGGACTTATACAACGCGAGATACAGATCACTGAAGCCATCTATTGGCAAAATAATGGATTACTTTTTACTACACCAGATATATAGCAAATATATCTGTGTTATGTTTTCCGTCTTCATACCCATATCACTTACCAGTGCCCCGTAACGTCTGCAGATATGGCCTTTGTCAGTTTTCTTTGCAGGTGAAATAAAAAATGGCTTCTTTTATTCTCTCAACTTTTTAACCTACCTTTTTACACCTGAGGAAACCAATGCATCTATTGGAGAAACTTGTCGTGTTTTTAATCGCCATTTTTTTAGACGATATTATGGTTGCGAGGGTGTTGTACCATGTTGAAGGTAAGCGCATGATTTGGTCGTCACCACGTAAACTTACACCAGATACTTCTAAGGTTTATAACCTACTAAACATACCTGCTTTTTTAAATTTCTCCAGCATAATTTTTCTCAGGTCAGGACGAATGGCAAAATAGCCGCCTTCTGGTTCATCTGGTTGATGCAAAAACCACGGTACATGTTGCAGAATTACAGCATGTTTACATCCATTAACTTTTATATTTTCCAATTGTGATTCAAGCCATAGCTCTTGCTTAGTAGCTAAATCTTCAACATTCGTTGTATTGATGTAGTACTGGGAGTTTAGAACAATAAAGAATACGCCGCCAGCCCAGAATGAGAAATAATCATCACCAAAGGATGAATGGTACCTAAAAAGGAAGTATTAGATACTATACACTTATGTGAAAATATTCAGTGAACATATAATACACCAAAACCTTGTTGATCCGGACTCAGGGTGTCTACTGGCATGGAAAACCTGGAATCCAATTTTAGGACTGGAAAATGCCTGAAATTTTTTGAAACTTTTATTTTTAAGCTAAATTTCCACGTCCACTCTTAAACATTTCGAAGAAAGAACCTTTATTGAGTTGGTAAATTTATTAAAGAATGGGACTCTAAAGTAATTAATTTTTGTAAGAAGCCCCTCAAGAGATTTGTAGATTTATTGTGAGTACAGGTGTGGCGATCCCAAGGTTGTCAACTCTACTTCTTTCTAATTGATGCTTAGCTTTATTTCATTTTTCTCTTTACTCTAGTCATGGATTTTTTTTCCTGAGTAGGCTAATGTGGTTACATACTATTATGCTTTTGTTTTTGAATTTAATTTAATTTGAAAGGATTTTAGGTAACTTTGGCTCAGAACGGTTTTGTCTGAGATGGGTAGTTGATATAATAACTTTTTTTTAAAAAAAAAAGAAGAAAAAAGCGATGCAATAATGATACATGGTATGAATGCATTTATAAAAACGAAGTGTCCAAGAAGAATGTGCAGTAAAATGTAACTATATGGATTTAAATGTGTTTTCGAACTTGGAATGCACATCAATTCTTCATTTTGAAACTTGTTTTTTTTTAAAAAGAGTATTGGGTATTCACTAAAATTTTGCTAATGAAGTTTAAATTAACATGCAGAAAGGTGAACTAAAGTTCCTAAATTTTGGATCCGATGGATTTTATTTTTCTTGTGGAAGTTTACTAAGAAATATCGGTCGAATATTTAGGTAGTTGTACTTTTTTTTTTTTTGTTGTTGTTAGTGAACAATTTTCTCAAGTGGCCAACTGGTAGAGGATATTCTACTTGTTTGAACTCTCTCGAAAATGTACACTTTAGTTAGTACATAAATATTTTTGGTTTTTCATGTTTTACAATGACTTAAAAACATAATGTATGGTTGGTATATGTTTATTTTAATTGATATTTTTTTGTTTGTGTGCAAGAAGAAAAGTTGTACATTAACGGTATAGATCACCCCCGCCATCTTGGTACGCACTTTCCATTGATTTATATGGGAATTGTTTTACTCGTCTAATATCGTTCAGGAGCACACTTTTAACTTCTGTTTTCGCCCAGCTTATCGTCATGTTCTCTTTTACTCATGCTATTTCATAGAAATGCAATATTTTACACACGAACAGTATAATTTCCCGTTAACATATTGTGATTTAGATAGCAAACTATTAATAATATACTATATATATATATTTGAAGAAACTTCACAAACCAAAACTATACAAGAGTCAAAATAACCACAAAGACAAATTTCGTGAAATCGGAACTTAAATATTCTACTTCTGAGAGACATAAGACGAATAAAACAATTCCCGTGTAAATCAATGGAAAGGTCATACCAAGATGGCGGGGGTGATCTACACCGTTAAGACCTGGAAAAAAGAAAAATAGACCTGGAAAACCTAGAATTTGAAAATTACCATTCAGTAGACACCCTGGTCGACTTAATGGGACCGAATCTGTTCCGGAAAAAACAGAGTTACCATTTTTTTCTCATGTTATAAGCTCCTGCAAGTACAAAATACATATTGAGAGCAAATATTGAGTGCATACAACACTGCACATTTACACTGCGGAGAATTAACTAGATGAGCTCACTTTTATACGATGTACAGACATTTTGAAACTGACGAAAAATTCCTTTAAAAAAATCGTTTCGGATAACTTGGGAGTTCCAGATAAATGATGTTTCAGTGTATACACAATATCACGATAAATACACTGAATGTACCTGGATAACACGTAAAATTGACAAACACGTTGAGTATACAGTGTCAGTTTGGTGTATAGAACAATATGGGTCTGAAAATTACATATGGATGTTTGACTGATTTTTGTGAACTTTTATGAACGGGATCTACAGTTTCGTTAAAGTGGACTACGAACCTTTCTGTCCAGTGAGCAAGCATCAGTTTTGATCCTAGGACCACGCGCACAAAAAAGCGAGCTTGTTACTGACTCAGCCAACTGAGGGACTTACAAAAGGATGGTCATAATATTAGATTTAGTGCAAAATTCTCCAGCGCTGATCATAAGTCCATGGTCCTATTATCTAAACAATGAGGGTTCATAAATAAGAAAGTAGTAAACGTTTTAATTATTGTAAAACAAAATGTTTATAAAATGTATATCAGTACTGCAACATTTAACACCGAAAATACAAACATTTACGAACAATTTTTGACAGAATGTAGAATAAAAATATAATTATTTACACTTACCAATCTAAACACGTTTTGGTTGGAATATCTCCAACATCATGATTTCCGCTCAAAAATACAGGAGGAATATCAGGATCTAGTTCCAGAAACAATTTTTTGAAGTCTAATTCCTGTTGTTGGCGAATCTCCTTTTCTTGATCTGCAATAAAATCATTGTATGGATAATTCCCAAATATTTCCACAGCGAAAGTCCAAATTTTACTGTATAGCCTGAGACTATACAATACAGAAGAAGGCCAAAATGATAACTCGTTTATTTAATTTACATTTATGGGACAATTAGTAGCTATGGCTTAAGATCTTAACATGTCTGAGGGATGACGTCCGTCGGCAATCATTACCCGGGGCCTGTGCCTTTCTATAATTACAGCAACCCTATCTATCTACCTGGTGAAACTGAAGAAAAAAACTTAAATCTTCAGTTAGTATCGCCGGCGTCAGACTCGAGCCTATGTAGCTCCCTGGTATCCATCATAACCATTATATCAAGAGGGCTTTAATCCACATAATGCATTGAAAAACGAAGTTTTTATATACAACAAACATAGTTTGTTGAATTATGTTTCAATAAAGTATTTCAAAGCTATAAACACACTTAAGCTTATTGTATACTTTATAATTCTGAAACCAGCTTCTTTACCCACATAATGTTATCAATCTAATCAAATTCAGAAACTTATAACCAGTGATGAATTCAGAAGACAATTTCACCCGTGGGAGGGATGAATTTGTGTTCAATGGGGGAGAATTAGTTTTTAAGAAAATTACTGTTTATTTTTTTAATTTTTTACCTTTTAGTACTCTTAATCTATGGAGTAACAATGACATCAGCATTTTTTGCTCTCTGCTTAATGATATAATCACGTTTTATTCTAACAGTGCACAAAGAATGGGGAAGGGTATTCTAATGTAAATATCTCACTGAATCCATTTGAAATATATGTATAGACGAAATTTTTAGTAAGAAAGCACTCACACATCTTCCGTTTATTTTAGGTATGGATTTACATAACGAAAAAAGAAAGAAACGAAATTATTTCAAATGAATTCAATTTAGTTATGGCCTTTAGGCATCTCAGGCTGAAACATTTTAAGAAAAGAAATCTTGGGAAATACGGTGGATACTTAGGTGATTATCTGGGGAACAGGGGGACCGATATATCTGGTGTAGTAAAAAGTAATCCATTATTTTGCCAATAGATGGCTTCAGTGATCTGTATCTCGCGTTGTATAAGTCCGATCGGGTTCAACGAGATGGCGTTCAAACGATGAGATTGCGTACTACAAACACTGTTCAGATAGTTGTGATGAGTTGACTCATGTTGTGTGAGCGCGCGTCAAAATGGACACTAGCAAAGAGAAAATACGCTATATTTTACAGTTTTTCTTCGATAAAGGCGAAAACGCAAGCCAGGCGGCTGCAAATGTGAATAGTGTTTATGGTCCTGATACTGTAACAACCAATCACGCGCAATTTTGGTTTCGTCGATTCCGTTCCGGTAATTTTGACGTCAAAGATGTACAACGCACTGGAAGGCCACGTGTCGAACATGTCGATAAAATCATGGACATTGTCGCGTCCGACCGGCATGTAAGCACTGTTTCGATTGCCCAAGAGCTAAACATTGCACAAAAAACCGTGTGGAACCATTTGCATAAGGCTGGATACAAAAAGAAGCTTGATGTATGGGTGCCACACGAGTTAACGCAAAAAAACCTCATGGACCAAATTTCCATCTGTGAATCGCTGCTGAATCGCAACAAAAGCGACCCATTTCGAAGCGGTTGGTGACGTGATGAAAAGTGGATCACTTACGACGTCGTCACGCGAAAACGGTCGTGGTCGAAGCGCGGTGCGCCGGCGCAAATGGTGCCCAAGCCAGGATTGACGGCCAGGAAGGTTTTGCTGTGTGTTTGGTGGGATTGGCAGGGAATTATCTACTATGAGCTGCTCCCCTACGGCCAAACCCTTAACTCGGAACTATACTGTCAACAATTGGACCGTCTGAAGGCAGCAATCGCCCAGAAGCGCCCAGCTTTGGCCAATAGGAGAGGCATTGTGTTCCGCCAGGCCACACATCGATAGTGACTCGCCAGAAGCTCCGGGAGCTTGGTTGGGAGGTTCTTATGCATCCACCTTATAGTCCGGACCTGGCACCGAGTGATTACCATCTGTTCCTGTCCATGGCGAACGCGTTTGCTGGTGAAAAATTCGCGTCAAGAGAGGCTTGTGAACATCGACTGTCTCAATTTTTTGCCAACAGGGACAAGGGCTTCTACGAGAGAGGCATCATTATATTACCTTCCAAATGGCAACACGTTATCTAACAAAACGGCGCATATGTGACCTAAATCGGATCATTCTAACTATGGTAAGTCAAGCCTTCAATGTCATGCAAAAATAATGGTTTACTTTTTACTACACCAGATATGTTATCTGATAGGTATGTATGAATGAAACCTTTAATTTGGCAACATGGTCATTAGGTCATCTCAAACGCAGTGTCAAAGATGCTGGAAATCAAGGTCTAATTGGCACATGAGTCAAGAAATCAATGTCAGGCTGAGATGATTTTAGAGATGTGTAAGCCTTTGAATCGTTTGTTTCCCTGCTGGGAAATAAAACAAGATCTTCCAAGGGAAGTAATCGGAGTGAAGAAATACGAAGTCTCAATATAAAAGTGACTACAAATTGCAACCATCTTTTAATTTGTGCTAAGAATACACCTTCTATGGAGATCTTATTTACACTGTCTAATCTCCTTGAAAAAAATAGCTCCAGAAATCACGTTTTTTTTTTTCACCTAAACAATTTGAAATAGCTAACAATATAAGTAATTATGATGAATAATAATAATTGTTTATAAAAACTATTTGAAATTATGTAACTAAAAATTAATAAAAGTATTATAAAGTGTTTCGTTTCAATGGAGATAAGACAATTTGGAAATAAACTCTTCATATGTGGTACGCAGTCATACAGAGGATAGGAAAACTTTTACTTTCTTTCACGCGATGTGAATAAAAATTGCTGAATATAAGAATGCAACAAAATTTCTCCGGAGGGAATTTTGTATCTTCAGGGGGGGGGGGGGGGGTGCGATTTCCTCCAAGCCACCTACGGGATTTATCATTGCAAATAACAAATCGTCAACAACTCAGATTAGCAATTTAAAATTTAACTAAGGAGTGCTCTATCGGAAATGGGTGTTGATTACCACAAAACAACGTACTAAATCTTTATCACAGAAAATCTGACATCAAAGTAAGTATATAGTCATCAAAGAAAGAAAATAAATAAAACTTTACATACATTATTTATGTAAGAAAAACTTATATTACTGAAATAAAACATAGTTCAGTCGGTAGGTGGATCTTTGCCTTCGCACTTGGGAGGACTGTATTGCCCATCCTGACTGAAGTTTTCCCTGGTATCTTTCAGTCGCACTACGTATATGCTAGAATGGTACATTGAATAACGCTAGGGTCGACTCTTTTCCAGCTCCTTACTTTTGTTGTTAATATTCAATGCCAAATAGCCTCTCAGTGCCACTGGGAGTTTAAATAAATAAGTAAATAAGTAAATCCACCATTAACATAGAAAACACATACCAGGTATAGCGTCGCACAAATCACCGCAAACAGCGAAAAATTTTGGTTTCGGCCTCATGCGATTAATCTTTTCGATTGCTTTCTTCGTGAGAGCGATCTCCTTCTCCCAGCCAGGTTCAGGGTTATGTTCTATGTAGCGCTGAATCAGTCCAAACTGAGGATCAGCTCCTTGTATGAAATAAAATGGCTCTTTCCAACTTCCTTCGTTTCCTAAAAAAAAAAAAAAAATAAATAAACAATTACTTGAAAAGCAGAAAATAATATACAAAAACAGAGCAAAGTTAAAAAAAAACTACCTCTACGGAACTAGTTGTCGGTTCTCGAGAGCTTAAGTCTCATACCAGTAGGTATTCCCCGTTTTGATTTTACGTCGATTAATCATTTTTGAATATAGATAAACAAATTTGAACAATCGACGTAAACGAAAAGAGAGGGTAAATCTACTAATAGAGTCTTAACATTGTATTTTATTCCTTATGCTCTTTATTTATTTTGTTTTTAAAATGTGAATTAAATCACATACTATAAATAACTGTCACAAATTATAAATAGTAAACTGGTTAAAACATTTCCAATATGTGGATATAATTTTAAAATATAAAATATTACAAAAGAGAATCAATATTATCAATCACCGCCCTACGCACGTCTCTATGGTTAAGGAACAATCTCTCAACGAGTTGACTCCAAAATTTCTCCTGACTACAACTCTAGTATCTTCATTGGAGAACGAACGTAAAAGGAAGAACTGTGGATTCCGCAAATAAGGAAAAAATTGATTCCCCGATTCACTTGTGTAACATATGGTAATTTTTCTGTCGTTTTAGGAGCTAAAAGGGAACATGTTTACTACAGGAGATAGGGTATCCACTGTCAGAACAGGATTAACAATCGAACAAGTAAGAGTAGTATTCACTCGCTGATTCTGAAAACCCGGTTCAATGAGGGCAAAGATTCGGCTACTGATGACTAAATTTTAACGAACTGGAAGTGTCCAAGGCAACGATCGCCCACACAGGCCATCTACACCACACAGTTCTACTGCTTCAGTTCGTTGTCTTAGTAGACAGTTAGACATAGCGTATATCCTGGGTCGTCAAGTGAAAATCTACTAAACTACATTTAATGGATGTTAAATAACAGAATACAGATTTTGCTGATTTTTTTTAATTTGAATTTTTATTTACGGCCTTCAGGCATCTAAGGCTCAGGCCGGGATAGGGGAGGGGAAACGATTCGGGAAGGTGTAGGCCAGGGCCTATGTTGAAGGTGCCATCCGGCATTTGCTTGGTGTGACTGAGGAAAAGCCCTGGAAAAAACTGTCAGGATGGTAGGCCGCTGGGATCGACCCCACAACCTCCCGAATGCACAGCCAACGCTCTACCACTGAGCTACGGCGGCTCAGTGATATAGATATTAATATCATATTTTGTGTCTTCCATTGAAATGGATAGCGATCTTATAAACACCCTATATTTACATGAGAGTAGTGTGTGTTATGGATGGATTCAATTACTGACCAAATTTCAGCTCATTTCTTGAAACTAATCCTACCTCATATTTTGGCTCATGTAACTCACAAGTCCTCTTTTTAAAACTAGCACTGAGACTAGCGCAACCGACTCCCGACTAATCAGCATTCTCCTGGCTCTATCGAAAGCATTGGAATCTACTGTTAAAGATCAGATTCAAAGCTATCTTACATGTAACAAACTATTGGAATATCTACCCTCTACAGGAAAGTATCAAGTGCAAGGGTAAATATGTTAAAAAGCCATTCTGATACCGGTAAATCACAAAACATATTCTTGTAAATTATAATCACAGGGAAATGTCAGAGGTAAAACCACCAATAACGGCAGTACATGAAACGAACAAAGAAATTGGCTGGCAGGTAGCAAACGTTAACCTCATGGATGATACTGCAAACACAGTACAAAAAAGAGGAAATACAAGTATCTAATAAGCAACTTAGCTCTAAACGTAAAAGAACGCCGAAAGCACTATAGAAATGATTATGGTTAAGAATAACGTAATTATAAAAGTAGAGGAAAGGCAAAAGGAAACACAGATAAACGTTGATAAAAGTGTTCCTAAACAAACAAACAAACAAAAAAAAAACATAAACATACCTTGCACCCGCACAATAATTTACATAATCAAAGTTTCGTAATTATATATCAGATCTTTTTTAAAAAAAGAAGCTAGAATTAGAGGCAACAATAGAAACACTTTTCCCTGATATTATGTGCACTATGGTATATATAGTACGTGAATGACTAAAACAACACCTCAAGCGTCCAAATTAAATATTTCTAGTGCAGTGCAATAGAAAAGCATTTCGAATATACAGTTAGAGCGATTAAAGCAACAATATAAAAATAGCCATTCTAGTAGAGTATAGAACACCGGACTCAAATATAAAAATATTTTTTGACAGCTTAGATAAAATCCTCAAACAATGCAGAAGGTATGACTCACCCACAATATAAGGCGATTTTTATGTTGGCATTAATTCATTTTCACACAAGAAACTTTTAAACCTTGCTAAAAACCTTATATTTTCCCAACTATTGCTAAAAACCTTTATATTTTTCGAACTATCTATGATCCCACGCACATAACTAACACTTCTAAGGCAGTAATAGATAACACAATAACTAATCTCCAACGTAACCGATATACTTCCTCCATAATAGACCTAGGAATCAACAAACACCTTGCCTAAGAGATTTTAATTACTGAGTTTTATGTAAAAGAAAAACTACCCTCAGTTCAAATTGCCTACAGTAAATTCGAAGAAAATAATACTAGACATTAATATGATGAATTGTTATTAACGTCCTAAAGGAGCTTCTCAGTTTCTAAAAATGCGACGTATAGTTTTTATTAAAGCGAGCTCCGAACCACACTGTTTTAATGGACCTTCGGCGGTTTTGAATCCGGGATAATGCGTATAAGTGAACGTCTAACCATCGAAAAATCAGTCATTATTCTCAG
This sequence comes from Lepisma saccharinum, assembly GCA_022664845.1. Taxonomy (NCBI): domain Eukaryota; kingdom Metazoa; phylum Arthropoda; class Insecta; order Zygentoma; family Lepismatidae; genus Lepisma; species Lepisma saccharinum. The sequence continues at coordinate 37,521 of JAGDQP010010231.1, forward strand.
AATCTACCGGCTGAACAACAGTAAAAAGATATTGGAGCATTCGTTTGTGATACTGAGGGATAAGAAAACTATATAGCAGGAAAACTGCAGACTCGCGATTTGAATATGGGATCCCCAGAAGCGAATATTTTAGTTCTTACATTGTAATCATATATATTGAGCAATACCCTTTACACATCGGACAAAGTGTAGTGAAATCCTTTGTTACTGGCCACTAACAAGCCTGGATGGATATAACAATGAAAGTTAATTTTAAGTTTATTAGCTACAGAAAGTTAAAAACAAACTTTACGGGATCTTCTATTATTTAAGCAGTACAGTGATCGTGAGAATGAGATAGTTACCCTATCTGAACTATCGAACGCAGATTTTTCGAATGCTAAAATGTGCAACAACATTAGACCATACTTCAGCTCAGGAGGGACCCACAATTATAACACAGTACCGCTGCAGCTACCCTTTACACATATTCTATGAAATACCTGTCTCGTGAATTCCAGTTCGTCTCTCTCAACCGATCTACAAAAATAAACAAAAGCATCCTTTCAACTCAATGTAAGACAAGTGGAAATTTTTAAAGCTATCATTAAATCAGAATGATTAAGGATAAGTTCTCTTGACTATGAAACATCTAAATTTTTGTACCTTCTTTAAGCAGCAAATGCTTGTGATCGTTAGTGAATATTTTCCACAAATTCACATCTGAAGCCCCAGCCATTGAAGCTGAAAAATAAAATACAAATAAGTAAAGGTCATTCAAAGGCAATGCGAAATTCTAGAATCTAGGATATCGATTTGCTTCGTTACTTTTTTTTTAACTTGGTAAATCTTCATATCCTAGCTAGAAGACAAAGTGCCAAGAAATTGGTCATATTGATTGTGCTTATTTGGTAAATATGCTTAATTGCATTTTATTTACATATGTACAGTTTAGATGTATTTGAAGATACAGGTTTCTCAGATAAACAGATCATAAAGGGATCGAAGACAAGTAATTAGAGACTCGACACCCATAGTTGGAAATGCCATCTTCTAGCATTACTAGATCTTCAAAATTTTGGAGTAGCGCCTCACGAGCATGCAACCCTGTTAGAATTGCTACCTCAGTCATCAAAACTCTCATGCGTTTGGTGTCGCTAACTTTCATGCGTATGTTCTGCAATTTGTGTCACAATTATTATATGTGTATTGGACTGTGGAAACACTACAGGAAAAGAGGACATAGGAGTCACAGATAGGACAAGAAGAAGAGCAGTAGTGATAGTGAAGAACGTAACAAGGAAGAATAAAGGAAATATGAGATAACATAGGTTTGAGAAGAACACGAAAAGATATAGTAAAATAAGGATTGGTATGGTATACAAAGCGTGGGAAGAATAACAGAGAAAATCAAGATCATACTCCGAAGAAAAGAAGTTACAGCGAACAAAAGAGAAGAAAAGGTAGATAAATATGGAGCAGAGAGGGGATGTATACTGATAAATTGCAAAGACTGGGTTTACACAGGTGAAACTAAGATGGAAGAAAGACTAAGGGCTGATTTTCATGAAAGCTTTAATTGCTTGCGATTTGGGTAAATAGCCCATTAAAATACGTGTTACACGTAGAACACGTAATAAGGGGGCCTTAAAACACATGTTTAAATTAGCTACTTACCGAAATCGCAAGCATTCATGAAAATCAGCCCTATGACAGCACAAGGACGATGTGAGACTGGACAGAGACAGAAATGCAATACAGAAACACACTCAGAACACCACACGGTAAATTGTGAGGGAGTAGAAATTACAGAACAGGAAACAGAAAATGGAAGGAAAGGAAGCCAGGAAGATTAAGGAAGTCGGAAATAGCCATGACCTGGAACAGTGAGTTATCCACTAGCCGAGAATAGGGAGAAAAAATAATAGTTTTCATTTAGACAAATCTAGAGATCGTTTCAGAGGGGTTGCTTTGTTTTGAAGATCTGTTCATGATTTCGTATGTGTGAGTGTAAATTATTTTTGACAGATGTCAAATTTAAGCGACAAGTAATGATAATATCATGTCAAATTTAGTGACAGCAGAAGGAAATGTTATATTTTAATGAAGGCAGAAAGAAGAGGACAAAAAAGAATTTTTAATGACAGGAAGAATCTGATTAGTGAACAAGTAAGATAAGAGATCTCCAGAGGTACTTAAGTAGAGTCCAGCTTCTTTTGTTTCAGAAGTGATGAGTTTGAAGAAGACATGATATTGAAACTATTACACTGATTCTACTTGTTACTCAGCGCAAACCTGTTTAATACAATTCTAATATAAAATGCGGCATGGGAAAGACAACAGGTGAGTTGCAACGGAAGGAGATAATCTCCAAAGTTGGGTGTGTGCGAGGGTTCGTAGCATGCGAAGTATCTGTTGGTATGCTCACTTCATGACGTGAGCATTTCTAACAGACTTGCATATTCAACAGACGATACCTTGGAATTCTGAAGTTGCAATAATAGCAAAAGGCACCTCCGACTACTGGTGTCCTAACTCAATATCTTACAAGGAACACTCGCCAGGTGACAGCCCGATTTCGATGAAAATTCGTATGTAGGTAGAGTGTCTAGGTAAATCTTCACAGCCAATGGTGCTGTCGTCAAGAAATAACGACAAGGGGGACACGAGAAAGATGGAAAGTAGAGAGAAAGTACCTGGAATACAGAGCACGCAGAACTCCTTTTCTTTCATAAACTGTTCCAATATATTGAAAGAAAATGGCTGTTAATGGATACTGGATACATGCTGAATGGTATCACGACAATGACTGCCATCTTGACTATGCTTCAAAATGTTTAAATAGTACGTGGGTCATGGGACATATCAATCTGTGCTGGAATGTTCCAAAAGCCCCAATGATGAAGTTAGTTTTGGCATAGCTCCAATTCTGGGTCACGGCCACACGGTACATATTACCTGTGTTTAGTCCAGTACTTGCTTATTACGTAATACAGTGTACCTATTTTCTTGTTGCTACACAGTAGTTACAAAGGGAAACTGGGAATATAATAAAGCAAAATAAAAAATAGTTTTCTTAATTTATTCCTTTGCGAGCCCTTATTCTGAAGTTACATGCATTGTCATAACTTTAACAACCTAAACATCTATAGTGAAATTAATGTTTCACGGTACTACGTTCCATTGGTTAAAGGAGGATGTGATTGAAGTGAATTAAAATTATAGATATGGGGGTGCCTCTTAGAAGGTTAACGGCCTGAACCCTCACCCCTCCAGTCCGACCCTACAACCGAGCTACTTCAATTCCTTGAGAACGGATTGGGCACGACTCCGGAAGCTGAAAAGTGTGGGTTCAAAGATGTTCTCAAGTTGAGTGTACAAACTGTTACGGAGTGCGTACAGAGAGAAAGAAAACAATAAACAAGTTAGAATTTCAACTTTGTGTAGTTTGAGTAGACATACTGGTAGATTTGAATGTCAGTAAGGAAATGAATTTCCTCGTACGAATTAAGCTAGTTTCTAAAGCATGGTGAGTCCTTAACCACATGTTTTAAAACACTGTTCCACCTCAACTACCGTACTGTTAGCTATCTTTAAGCCTTTCTTAAAATATATCTTTCGCATCACCAGGAGAATAAGAAATGTGAGGAAATTAATGTAAAAAAGAGATTGAAACTTCCAACCAACTTAACTTAACCATATTAATCTTAAAAAAAAAACACTTATAGCATTAAACAAATAGCTTAAGCAATAGTGAAAGTATTGTTACCCTTTTTTCACAAGAACATTTTGTGTGGTAAATGTTGAAATGAACACAATAAAATGGACAACCATTGTTACCAAGGCTCGAACCCGGATCTCCCCCAGCTACCGGTTAAGTATGCTGTCCATTAAACCACCACGGTATAGCCAGTTCTCTGTGTAGAATGTTCCTTACGCCTTGACATTCTTCCAGTTCCTCATTGCTGGTTATGAGGTCCAGACACTCCACTACAGGCGGTGAATTTTAGTTGTGGAATCTTCAGCAATCTTGCAGTCCGAAAGAATAGATGTTATTACCTTTTCTTCACAAGAGAACCTTCTGTATGGAAAACGTTAAAATTAACACAGAAAAATGGACAGTCGCTGTCCCTGTCATAACCAGCAATGAGGTGCTGGGAAAGTGTCGAAGTGCGAGGAGCATTCTACATACACAGAGAATAGGCAGTGTCGTAGTGGTCTACAAACTCAACCGGCAACTGGGAGATTCGGTTCGAGATCCAGACACTGTGGCTAACAGTTTTTCTGAGTTAACTTCTACAGTGAAGGTAGTTGGTTGTTTGTAATTACTGAATATTGCGATAAAAAAACAAATAACCATGTTTAGATTCAAAATTTACACAAAGAAACCTCACACCTAAAGCATGTTAACAAGTCCTGGATATTCACAGGGCAGCGTTAGACCCAAAGGGTATCACAGGAAGGATGGCTAACCAAAGAGGGCAGGAGAAAGGAATTTCGCATAGGTTTGGTGAATAGGGTAATAATGTCATGTTTAACATTAGTAAATTTATTACACTTACCAGTAACCTTCCACTGTTATCTCCATTTCACAGTTTATGATACTACTCAGTTATAATTTAAAATAATAATAATAATAATTAAGCTTTCTCAAAACTTCAGCCCAAAAGAAAACGAGAAGAAAATGTGAAAATTCTACCAATACTGCTTACCAACTGTCAAATCTTTTGCCCTTCAAAAGCCTATTAACTCTGTACAATAAGAACGGGTCGTGTTTCCCACAAGATGCATAATTCTCTGTGGAAACTGGGAACGTTTTGCTAATATCATATGTGATTCACTGTGAATAAGAAACGCTTCCCATTTGAAAATCCCTGTACAATCTTTCATAGTCACATGTTCATAGTACTACTCTCGAGGTACGGTATGTGAGTTGAATCCTAGTTTTTGTACACACGAATGAAGCGAAAACAATAGCCCGTTGTCTATTTTCAGCTGATACTCAATGAGCATTCAGTAATGATCGAGTCAATTACTTGAGTAGTCTCGAAAAACTTTACGAGAACGTATATTGTAACTTGCAATAAAACTGAAATCTTCACTAAAATCAGCGTCCTTAAAATACTATTCCTTTCCATTCTTGTTTTACTCTCATAATAAAAGACTTTCTTCCTTGAGTGCTGGAACAACAAATTTCAGTTCTCGAAGAAATGTGATCTCTAATGTCTCATTCAGTGACGTTTTCCTGCCAATGGATGAGAACGAATTCTTGATAAAACCATTTTATAGTACTAGGTTCGAATTTGCTTTCTATCTTTCATACTACATAAAGAAATTAGGAATATCATATATATAGAAATCAAAAACGAATGAAAACATACAAAAATAATTTTGAAAATAATATTTTTAGAAACCGGCATAATTGCGCAGGAGGCTAATAAAATAACTCAGATCGAAAAGCCATGAAATTACCATTTTCAAGTATGCTCTCATAAATATGTTACTTACTCCACCCTCCCCGCCGCTCAATATGTCTGCTATGAAATTATAATAGGTTACCTTATAGTATTTCTTACTCTTTGGTCGATCGTAATTTAAAATAAGTTTGTCATGGGTTTGTTAACGTGAATGCCTGAACACACCATGATGACTTCGTTACTCACCTTGTAGAAATACAAATGTTCGTGTCACTACAGATCGATACAGAAGTTTTGTCAAACGCTGACTAAAGTGTAGTGCAATGTTTTCTACTTTCTCAATATGCTAGAGAATAATCCAGCATTCCTTTAACGAAACGAATACACAAAATAATTAATGAAAATCTCATCATCAAGTCGACAATCACACAAAATCCCCTATTCTTAAATTCTGTAGATCTAAACACACATACACTGTGTCAACGAAAATGCAATACACGGAGCATAACCAAATTACTAATGTATTTTAATTGTTTAGACTGACAATTCCTTGGTTATTCTATATGGCTAACGTTAAGCCGCATCTCTAGATAATAAAGAAATGTCCTTTTCTGTACTTCAAAAGAATGACTTGATAGGAATCGGTTTTATGAGTAACTACGCAAGTGTATTTCTTTAAAAAAACAGCCCGGAGCAACAGTAATTACAATCACGATCAGAACGCAGGTTTGAATTTCTGTTAACAGGCCATCTGACCCAGGTTTCAGTTTCGCCAGGTGAATGGCGAGATTGTACCTAGATAAAGGTCGTTGCTGCCAACTTCACCACTCTAGTTTCCCCAAAAAAATGCTCGCTGGGAGAAGTCATCCCTGAGATATATGAGAGATTGGCCATTAATATCTATCCACCCTATACAATAATAATACAGCAAATACAATTCTTGCTCTAGACTCAAGTACAACGATTACGGAATTTTCATTTTTTTTTTCTCTCGCGTGTATTACCAAAAGTACGAAACTAGCCATCATATGCTATGAATCCCAGACTTAGTAATCTTGCTGTCTTTCTAATTCGTAATTTTCGTGTGTAAGTGGAAGAAACAGAGAGCCTAGCGCCTTTGGCGTTAATGCAACATCCATCCCTGCATTCGCCTCGTGTGACTGAATGAAGACCTCAGTCACAATAGTACGCTTAAACAGGATTTAGTCTTTCGTTTTCAATCCGTAGGGGGCGAACGTTGCCATTAGAACACGAGTTTTAGGTAACAATATCTAAAACAGACACGCACAATAACGAACATCAATTTAGAATATTTTAGAATGTGTAGTTATAGTTACTCTGGGATACACTCGGAATTCGTCAGATATTTCGCTATAGTGAATCTGCCAGTGTATAATTATTATCTTAAAACGCATTTATAGACTAATCGTTCATTCGTTACCTCCTATAAATTTAAGATTTCGAAATAAAAGCTATTCTGAGCACTACGCAAAAATCGTTTTTTCATTCATCATCATTAGTATTCTCCCGAAAGCAGCAGGTCCTTCATGCCCAATTAAGCCCTCTTCATTTAACACGATCACGTGCGTATGTATTTTCTGTTTATCTTAGCGATGGACTTATCTTTCTTAATACTGTAAAGGAGTTTTATTTGTCTTCGTCTCCCTCTGTTTTCCCCAACCATACTTTCAATTGTATTCTTTCGTAAACCTAACACACAACTCCAATGTCTGTGCATGTTAAGTTTATCAGGCTACGCAAAACTACTATCAGAACAACTGTTCATGTACTGAACTGAAACCACATTTTCACATACGATTTTAAGAAATTGACTAGCTTAAACAGCACAGAATCTTTGAATTTACTGATGGCCTTTAGGCATCTCAGGCTCAGGCCAAGCACATTATCATCAATAATATATAATATTCTTTTCTCTCAAAAGCAACACACTTTATACCAACTACCAGCTTTTGTAACCGTATGTGGTAAGAAAAACGGATGTTTTTTCCGTATTAAACGGGAACTAAAAAACAGGTCATATGGAAACCCTATCTCCCCATCACCATTCGGTCACTTATGTACACTCAGCAAATCATAATCTGATCGCACTCTTTCAAAAGCCTTAGTTAGGAAATAAAGTGTTTCCGACTACAAGAAATATCTTACAAATAAGCCATCCATTAACCAATAAATTCCTTTTCAAAATCAGCTCAACTTTCTTTACTTTTATTTATTATAATTTGTTATTAAATCTACTCATTGGTATGTGAAAAAAAACAACAACTAAGTTCTGAAACTGAATTATGTGGCAACGTCGCAAAACATGAGTAGTCACTCTCCACTTCTTAAATATTAGCCTTAGTAGATACATCAGTTTCTACATCTACTAACCTGAGATATCTTAAGCTCATAAATAGATTTCAAAAATAGAACTACTAGTCTTTACCGGCAAAAATATTTGCAATCCATAATTTCTGTGCTGAAGAAGAGAATTATTCTTTCACTATTATTAGACATAAAATAAATTTAATACGTTACCGCGATATCAGCGGGTCTAGGTCAGAACCATCAAAAGTAAAAACGGTCAGAAACTCCACACAAACGGTAAGAATCACCACAAAACCGTTAAAAAAAACCAAACGGTCAGAAACCCCAAACCAAAAAACGGTCAGAACCCCCACACACATGGTCAGAATCCCTAAATGCGAAAACGATCAGAACCCCCACACGCATAAACGGTCAAAACCCCACACGAGCAGTCAGATCCCACACACAAACGGTCAGAATCCCTACACCAATAGTCAGAACGCCCACACAAATGGTCAGAACGCCCACACAAATGGTCAGAACGCCCACACAAATGGTCAGAACGCTCACACAAACGGTCAGAAACCCCACACGTAAAAACGGTCAAAACCCTTACACAAACGGCCAGAAACTCCAAACCGCAAAATAGTCAGAGTCCTCACACAAAGTCAAAAAACCCTAACATCAAATTGGTCAAAACCCCCACACGCAAAAACGGTCAAAGCCCCCTCACAAACGGTCAGAATCCCCACACAAATGGTCAGAAACTCCACACAAACTGTCAGAGCCCCCAAAGGCAGAAACTGTCGCCAAAAGTGTTAGGTTAAACTGTCGATCAACCCTAAAACTTAGAAAATTATATTTCCAAATAAAATTAGCAATGTAATAAATAAAAATCCAGAAATATTCTTGATAGGCAAATTTGATAAACGTGATATGGGAACACTGACGTTGGCAGACTTCTTCGTTTGCGTGACATGTTAGCGATGGGAGGAACTGTTATATTCTCGTAGCAGTGATAGCAGTATTTGCTGTATGTAAATGTTTGTTGAAAATAGCAGTTCAAACAACAGTTAAAAAAAAAAAATTAATTGGTAGTTATTAATTCCCAACCTCTTTATGTTAGCTTAGCTACCTATAGCCTGTTATGAGTGCAGTATTATATGTTAGATAAGTGGACATGTGTGTAAGTAGTATATGTGCGAAAGCGATAGACTACTGTTAGGATTTGGTAGAGTAGTTCATATTATAACTGTCGTTAAGATAAAAGGGATGCAAAATTGGTACTTTTGGGAGTTCCATACCATGGACTAATCAAATTAATACGTTCTTTCAATTCCAACATAGCTGCTGGAGCTACGTGTAAGAAAAATAATTTAGTTAAAAGCTTCGCCTCTGGTGGGAGCCAAAAAAAAAAAAAAAAAGGAATGGTGTGACGTTGCACGCCCGGCCACAAAGAGTATAGATCTACGCGTTTCAGTGTTTAACTCTTACCAAAATAGAAGCCAAGTGTAAACAATATAAAGCGCCTTTTTGTCTCATTAACAGTGTTTCATGCATATATGAGCTAATCTTCCATTGACTGGTATGTTCGTAGATCCTGTATATGTGGAAAGGAGCTAAATGTTTCAAGGAGAATATTTAACGTTCCAAGTGAGAATACGCAACATTAATCGCTAAAGATTACGAATGTGGTAACATCGCTGTATTATAATTTATTTTAGGACAAATAATAGAAAAAGAATAACTCTTAATTTACTTTTTCTCACATATGTTTTACAATATCAAAACTACATACATCATTATTTCGTTCACAAAGATTAGTACTCTAAAGGCTGGGCTAATAAAGTCATCGTTTTAAAACCCGCAGAGTGGTCACTCATGCTGATGCGACATTGCCACACAGCTGGATTTCAGGACTTAAACAAACTTTTGCTAAGGACTTAAGAGTGCGCTCAGATTGACTTGCTAAGTGTACATTGCATTTTCTGCTTTTGGCGTCTTTTTCACAAAACTAAACACAGCTTCAAAAATAAAACATTTATTGAATGCACGAGCCTAAATAACGGAAACGTGTTGCTATTACTGACCTGAAAAGCAAATCAGAACTTCTGCAAAGACAAACTTCTAGAAATTAGAAATCATTTCCACCAAAATAGCTAGGCCCATACGCTGCACGCATCTATCCCTTGTTGACGAAGATTTATTAGATAATTCGGATAAAATTTACTTTATCTATTCCAGCTTCCACCAGCTACTGACTCTTATGTACGCTCTATACCACACTAATTTTCTTGTAAATAATTACCACAGACACTTCTTTACATACATAGCAACGCCCCGAAATCCAAAAAGCTATGTGTCATTATCTCGTTAAATACGTACTGGAGTTGTCCGCCACACGTAAATATGGCGGCAGTGGAGGAATATTAATGGAGTCATTTCGTGTTGTGAATGACACGTATTTTGCTACGAATAGCAAGTATAGTATATCGAGTGATCCAAGACGTTATAGAAAAAGCAAGGTTGTGTAGTTTTTTTTTAATTACACGCGATGCACATCAACTTTAACAGCCACACCATGTGCGTGTTCTGAACGCGAATGGAACTAAATACGCGGAATTTCCGCACTTATTTCACTATTCCATGGCTCGAAACTTTGTTATCTTTTGCGTATCAACACTTCCACATATATTAGAAAGATTACAATTCTCCTGTAAATTTTATTTTTTTAGGGGGGGGAGCAGATAAAGTAAACTTAACCCGATAATTCTACATTACACAGATGCCATCTCCTTGAAAGCTGCGTTGGTTAGCATCACATATTTATTCCACAACCTGTTAATTTAAATTAAGCATAGATTGCAGAGCAAAAATAGAAATTTAAGTACATAACTACTTCCTAAATAGCTACTAAACGCCTAAAAAAATGCTAACTCTAGAAAAGGCAAACAAGTGGAGTGACAGTACCAGTGATTAACCAATAAGGAAAACCAACGGTAATAATAAACTTTATGTTGGATACAATAGTAAACAACGTAAGTTTTATGCTTCCTTAAGGTTCGATTGTGTAGTCCCCAAACATTGTCCAGTTAGGAAATGCACTGTCCCCGCAAAAAATCAAGTGAACTGTCAGTATATCTGGAAAAGAGCGCAGCGCACAATGAGGAGACTCAGTTACAACTAATAAACATATATGTAGGTATCTACTACAAGGTACAGTGAAGTAATATAATTATTTATTCCCTCATTATTCAAGCAACAATCAAATAAAACAAATGCAAACAAACGCCATTAATCTGCACTGTCTCGTGTTTTGTTTCATAGCAAAACTATTTTTCTATTATTACATAAACGACAATTAGAACTGTATATTTTCGTTATTTGGTCAATCATTGGTACGGTCACCCTATATGGTATAACCCTAAACGTACAATGTGAAGTTACGATAACTGGTCCACTCTTGACTTACCGTACTTTAGATTAGGAAATTTCGGTCATGTTTATGTCCTTTAGGCATGTCAGGCTCAGACCTCGGTTAGTTTGAAATAGTAAAACAAACTTACTGTTCTTATTTGGGCCTAATACACATGAAAAACACTTTCACCCAACGCTATATATATAAGGTGGACCAGTGACCGATACCAATGCTGCTACTCTTAATTATAACCCTGGAAAAATTGTTTACACTAGAAAACTCTGAATTCTGAAATGCACACAACTTTTAAAAATTTACAATTTGCATTTATGTTTGTAGAGTAGTGTTAAGTCTTGTTGTACCACAAACAATAAATCTTGACTCAAGGTCATATTATGTAACTACCCTTACGATATCACGTCTGTGTTGATATTTGATAAAGCTCACATACGCGCGTGAGATAAGTTCACGCGCGTACAAACATTATGCAAAGGATCTCAAACAAGCTGCTTTCAAGTTTCCAATTTCGTCCATGTGCATTCGATATTTACTTTCATAATTACTGGCAAACTCCAGGACTCTACTGTTAGTTACAAATTTTTATCAACGTTATCTTTTCTGTTCTCTTTATAACTACAAATTATATACCGGTATTACGCTTTGAAGTGAACAGGTAAAAGTAAATAAAAACAGCTGTTATCAACATCATCTTCACATGTTCTTCATAGACCTTCACTTGTTGCCAACCAATTGACCTATAATTCTCTTAAACTCGTGCAAATTAGATTGACTAATAAATTTCAAAACTCTTCGTTGATTCGGATAAAATATGAACTCAAGTCGAACTGTTTTATATAGATTCATTTCTTCACGTCCCAAACGAGATGATGAGCTTTCTAAAAGCTTAACCTACGGAGTCAAGTGTGATATTATTCTTGTTAGAAACTTTCTCCTGACGTTGGATATACTAATCGTGTATTGACCAACGCGCGCTCGCTCCTCAGTTGTTTGTTGAAATATTTGAAAGTCAGCGAGCGCAAACGCATATGTGAACCGCAGTCGCACGCAATAATGTACAATCTGCATGATGCATCAAGGTTACTATATTCGATCTGCATTTGGTGAATAATATGACGTCTCAGCAAAAAAGTGTAAATAGTCCTTATTAAGCTATGAAAGCATTTCCTTAAGAAAGCAGAAAGCATTTAGTGAAAATGTGTTCCAGAACCTACTGTCCCAGACTTATAAACAAAGAATAGAGATCGGCACAAAAATGATAAATTATGTATTAAAAAATTAAAATACAAAGGAATAGTGATTTATATTGCGTGTGAAATCAGGTAAGACAAATAAAAACGGAGGATATCACAAATATTGACTGCGCGCACATAGTACAAGGGCACCTCTAGTATTTTCGAAAGTTTGTTTCTACCGGAATGTAATAGATAGTTGAGGAAACGTGAAGGGTGTAGATGACTGGCCCGCCCTATTGAATAGCATTCACAAGGACGAGAAATGGGTCTAATAGTAATATTCCTTCACACGTATGCTGTGAGATATTTATGAGGATAAATTTTACTTTATCTACCCCAGCTGTTGAGCCATATGTACGCTCTATACCAGTCATTTCCGTGCAGATAGTGCAACTGGGCGTCGGGCATAATTTCATTCTACGATGTAGAAACATGCAACATTTTGTTCTTTTCCTCACCCTTACCTCACGAAAGCGTAGTAGAAAGGGTGAAAGAAGGAATCGGCCATGCGCCAAAGTTCAAAGTATCATACCGGCATTCTGGTGTAACAGCAGCATTATGGGAAAACCTTAGGATGACCTTAGTCCATCGGTGACTTCTTATGTCAAGAATGCTATTCGGTGCTGAAACTTTACCTTCACTGTATTGTCTACATTATGCAATGAGAATTGGTTGCAGTTTGGTAAGCATTATATTTGTATATTAACTATAGTGCATTCTTTTACTTGACGTTTGAGTAAGTAAGGTTTCGTCAAAATCGAGTCTCCCAGGTTTGTTAAGCTGTATACACAGTCTGTCAGCTACTATATTCGCAAGATCGATAGTCACTGACGCCATAACCCATTTTTGTATCTGAGAATTATGTTACACGTACTTTTTTAACGTATTGTGCTGAGACGACTTAATACATTTTCGGAAGGTCTCTGGGTCACGGCTGATAATGAAAGTCAAATAACATGCTGGAGGAAGGAACCGAGTAAGAGGAAACGTACGTGCTGTAGTCATTTAGTATTTCTGTTGTGAAGGCTAATATCTTCTGGTGCTGTGATTGTCCTCCAGGGTCCCGTAGTGAGATACTCTACCGGCCGAATCGCTGACTCAGCCTCCGCCTACTTACTTCCCTGCACTGTTGCTGTTACAATCGTAATCAACATGTTCATAACGCGCTCTCGGATAGTTCCCGAAAATACGCTGGCTCTGTATTTACTAACATCATCAGACCCTGTGTGTGCGAGTTCGTTCGGACGAATGAGAGTAAGTAATCCACTCGTGTCTTAATACACATGTCTATATTCTATGCCTTCATAATTTCCTGCTTTCTCTATCCCCAGTACTGTGATGGCAAATAAATAATAATGTAACGGGTCATCGAATGTCAGGATTCTATGATAATCTTTGTCTCGAGGTGTTTGGAAACAATTTGGGGGGGGGGGGCCTGTCTACTGGCTTTCATAGGTTCTGCGCTCCAACCAGTGTTGTCGCGAGTTCTACAGCCATGAATGGGAATTGCCACTTTAGGAGGCAATCTTTTACTGAACATCCAAATGGCTAGGGCTTCTTCCTCATATGCAACTTGGGACTTCATAATTAGTATCCAAGCTGCTAAGGACACTGGTTGGGTGTTTATAACTGAAAGTAAAATTAATCACATTATTGTGCGTGAGTCGTCTTTTGAATAAACTTTACTTACATGGTGTATTCCGGTAGACTCCCTTGTACTGTTATTATTTAACTCTTTCCATTTCCTCGACGTGTTTCGCCTCGATATTCCCGCGCCATATTAATGATTGAACAACAGTTATTGACACAGAAATATAAACGGAAGAGATTATAGTAAAGAAAGGGAAAAGATATAGAAAGTAAGGTACTTAACCTAAATCAGACGTGTTTATATCGTTACTCAGTTTATCAGGGAATATTGATGAGAGGACAATGCTATATGGGTATATATATGTTTGTCGGCTAAAAAGGCAGCCATGTTTATAAGTTTAAGTGTGTATGTGCGTAATTAAAAGCGTGTACGAGGCCGTAGAAATTATGTCAAACCCTTCTTCATATGATACCACATATGTGGGGTGCAGACTTTAGTTATCGAGAAAATAGCTACAGACATCCCCCCCCTCTTTCCGGATTTTTTTTTTTTCGCTCGTGGAACCTCAATGGTTTCAACTGATGGAGACTGTTTAAATTTATGTGAAACCCTAACATCATAAACTGTCCTATTATACCATATGTGATATGGAGGGCGTGATTTTCGAGAAAATACCCGACACACACGCACAGACACCCGGGAGGCGTATTTTTTTTAATGTTATTGTATAAATATTTTGCGTAATAAAAATATAACAAGAAGCTTGCTTTTTATTTAAGGAAATCTTGATGTGGAATATTTTTTATCAAATAGTATATGTACGTTGGAACAATATAAATAAACATGTTAATATATATCAAGGATAAGGCACAAATTTCTTGGTATATTTTTATTACGCAAAAACGATAAATAAAGGTTTTGTAAAATAAAATACATAATTTCTAGATCTATTTTATTACGCACATACACATGCTCTTACGTCTTCTCATCAACAGTTCCTGACAGCTCTATAATGATATAAACATTCTCCTCCTTTCTTTACTATAATGTCTTCTGTATTTCTGTGTCAATGAATATAAATATATCGCGGTGAAACGCGTTGATGAAGTGAAAGGGAATAAATATCGACGAAGTCTACCAGAATACACAATATAAGTAATGATTACATAGTCACTTCGAAGCTATGTAAATATCTATCTTCAAAGTCCCTCAAACAACGTGTCCTTCATTGAACTCCAAATATAAATGAAAACCTTTGTAAAATAAAATTTTAAATGTAAAACTTGAATAGAACATTGATATTGTTCATATATTTGGTATAGTCCTGGTGCTTCGTAACTATATAGACGTTACTATGTGGAGCAGTAACAGCAACAGTTGATAAGTTACTCTGAGATGTAGAGGGAGTCTCACAGAGTTATCAGCAACAGTTGATAAGTTACCATGAGATGTAGAAAAATAAACAAAAATCCAAATTCGGGATACTTTGCATTTTCCTGTTGTCTCAGTAATGTGATAACACCCATTTCGGTGTACATCCTTCCTTTCTCCTTTTGTAGTTCTTGGTGATATAAGGATAGTATAACCTTCAGGATGATTGTACTCCTCGTGCTATCAGAGTAGAGTTTGAAAGTCTTCATTGTTGTTCTACGGTATTGATCTTCGGTAACATAGCAATTATAACATTTATATATTTTCTTCTTTTACATGTAAGAGTGTAGTTTCCATGCTAGACATAAGAGTTACATTTTTGTTACGTGCATTCTGTATGTAGATCGTTTAATATTCAAATGACAAATTATGTACTATCACTAATTGCGTTTGAATTATTGAATTAATTTTGCTACTGATTTGATCTTAATGTTGGACAATTTTTGAACTGAACTAAATTTTAGTGCGACAATTTATTTCAAAATTATAGTAAATTAGCAAGGTATTATTATATACGTAGATTATTAATTTCATAATAAATATAACCTGAAAATCTTGATCTAGATTTTATCAGCGGAAAATGAACTAAACTTTAACAGGTTAGGTACTATTATTTTACAAACGAGTCTCTAACCTTTTCATCCACAACTGTATTTTACTTTTACGTAAAAAGCAGATAACCAACTTTTATATTAGGTGGAAAAATTAACCAGTTGATTGAAATTGGGTTAGGTACAATATTTTAAGTCTTAAGTAGTGCTTTTAATAAAGTTGGACGGCCTAGTGAGGTCTACTTGCACTGGAAAATTAAGTGATTTATAACTGCGGTTAGTTTTTCTTCGGATATGATGTATTAGAAATATGTATTTTTATGAAGATGTGCTGGAGATGTTACATCTGTTAATTAAAACTATTACTTTACGAGATGAATGTAATTGAAGGAAACATGGCATACGAATGTTTAATTCCGTTCATTCTTTCGCCTCTCGGCGTAGTCATGACTATTGACGCGTGGTCGAGCGGAGGCGTTTTTCTTTCTCCTTTTTCTGAAAGAGAGCGTCAAAACAAAATAGAGATTCCAAGAAATTTGACTGTTTTCTTGGAATAAGAGAATTTTAGAAGTCGTTTGAGAGTTATTAAAGAGGTACGTGGGAACTTGTGACGGTCGAAAGCTTGATAGCTACCCAATCAATTAGTTCTGGTCTGAAATCAGAAGTTCCTTTTCTTAGATGGAAGAACATTCTTTATTTGCTTATAAAGATTTTATAAATTTTGAGTTTGTGAGCTGAAAGTAAGACGTTTAGGCTTTCGAAACAGTTTCTATGTTTGAATAAAAGAATGTAGCAGTTCAAGGTGTTATAGGTCAGGAGTTTTGCCTTATGAGTGTATGTTTTTAGAAAAATGTTGTGAAGTTTGGAATTTAGGAAAGGCAAAGTTTCGGCCAGAAGTCACCATGGCTTCCATGACGGCGACTTGGAACTGCAGGCAAGCTTCGACGGTGGTGATGGTGGTGGAGCTGCACCTCTACAGCTCTTGGTGGTCAGTGAGTTCGAAGCGCGGTAACCGACTTTCAGTAAAACTTCGGAAAGACCAGACACAGGTACCAGGAATAACGAGGTATTTAGGTCGTTGAGGATTTTAGCTTTCTGTAGGTAGGATTAGCTTGGTTTTAGGAAAGCGACGCTAGCGCGACGCAGAAGGAATCGCTTAAGGTTACATGATTGTGTCTGGTGTTGGACTGGTCTCTGAATTTCCTAGTCTCAGAGTCCATCTTTTGTACTCCAACTTTCCCGTAGTTCCCGAGATTCTCGGAGAGGAACGAGATATCTCTAGGGCGGAGTTAAACTGTCTCTGTTTCTTCAATTATCCAATAATTTGGTAATTGGGTGGATACGATTCTAATCTTGAAGATTGGATACGTAGTGACGTCATAGAGACAGTCCCTAGTCAGCTGGATGTAAGTCTCAGCTCGTTCTACTTTGCCGAAGGGCTCGTTGTAGCGGAGTCTAGTAGTGATTTGCGCATGCGTACTTACTTCTGGTTCGTTACTTCCGTAGACGCAAGGAGAGGTAATTCTAGAAAACTCACACTCCGGTAACTTCCACTTGTGGTCATTGGATGGTCCTCCATCTGTAGTGGGAGATTATGGTTCTCTTCTAAAAGTATTCCTTCATTGGCCTGGTTTTGCCTTAGGCATAATGGAGTAGGAATCATCTCGTGGGAAATATAGGTTTTGGAATTTGGGGATTATGTGTCTTGAATTTCAAATGTGTTTAACGAGCCTGTATCTTACTGTCAACTTCTACATCTTTGGAACATTACAATACGGGAAACATAAATTTGATTCACATCTTAGCATTGTAGGAGGTTATATTGGTTACACTCAGAACAAGAAGTTTACAGATAAAAGAATCTTGGTAACACAATACAATTTCTGTATAGTTGACACTTGTAACATATGAACGTTGTATACCTATGGCTATATCATGCTCAAAGAATCTCTGTGGTGGATACAACATAGGGAAATACAAATCACACAAAAATATAAATTTGACATTTCCTCCAGTGAGACATATACTTTCTTATTTCAAGGATTATTTTAACAATAGATACACAGAATGAAAAAAGAAACAAAAAAAAACATAAACGTTGCATTTATGAAAGAAGTATAAAAAATATCATTTCTGAGAAAGCTCAAATATATGTTCGTGGGAAAGGGTTGATTTCAATCGAAAGCAAGAGTTTTATACCGAAAGCAAAAGTGACTAAACTGTCCTTGACTATATGAATTGAAATGGTTAAATTAAGTCCAGAACAAAATTATGACTTCGATGCTGTTTTGAAGAAACGCAACAAAAAATATAAAAGAAGAGGGGTTTCTTTCTTAGATACGTGGATAGGAACAGAACGAATGAATTACAGTCCTCCTGGGGTGTTTCCAGAATCTACCTGAGGTTGGGGAGAAAAAAGAAAGAAAAAGAGAACTTTCGTTTTCTTTCTGGAGTTGACATTGAAATAAAAAGCAAAAATAACGTTCAATTGTAGTTTGTAAGTGAAGAAGGAGAAAACAATTCAAATTGCAAAGAAAAAAATGAGGGTGCAATTTCAGCTTACTACATCTCTCCCTTGCCGAAGAAAAAATTTTACAACTGAAGGGAAGTAAAATTTTTGAACTACCCTCGTATATACGAGAAAAATTTTTCGCTGCGAGCTTAAGCGTGAAAAATCTATGTTTAGTAAATCATTTCAATTTCAAAATCAATTTTCTTTTAGATTAGAACTTTCTAAACTGATTTTATATTTTGTATGAATATTCAGAATGCTTAATTGTATACCAGTTGGAATAATATAAACCTGAATAAATATAATTGAAGATAATTTGTATAAGATTGCAACACTTGCCTGTGAAGAATATACAAATTATAAAAATATTAAATTACCATTACTATGGCTTAAGCAAATAATGAATGAGAGTATATATTATATAAATGTTTGATCTTCCACTCTTGGTTATTGATCATTTATTCCATTTTTAATACTCTTTTGATTTACATATCGTAATTTATTTCTT
>JAGDQP010010232.1:0-12832 GCA_022664845.1 Lepisma saccharinum
ATTTTGATGTAAAGTCTTTGGCAATCCTGGACAGCCTTTTTCACCTCTAGTTGGTCGTATAGACTGACTTTGATCCGACGTTACAGTTTTCTTACCTGCCTACCACTGTTCTAATCATTAAGATAAACTTTGGTAAACTTCATTTTACGAGGGGCAGTCAAACAGTTCCCGGAATTTCGTTGTTACTATTTATTACCACAATGTAGGTACACAATTACTTAATCGCCTTCAAAATAGGCTCTTTCAGAACACACACACTTGTTCCACCGCTCCTGGCATTTCTGGAAACAACGTTAAAACTCCTGTTTTGGTATCTTCCGAAGCTCAGCCGTGGCGTTGGTTTCGATGTCTTCGACGGTGGCAAAACAGTTACCTTTAAGGCCCTTTTTGGTCTTGGGGAAGAGCCAGAAATCCGCCGGTGCCAAATCCGGTGAGTAGGGAGGCTGGTAGAGGAGTGGAATGTTCGTTACTGCGAGCCATGTCCTCACAACAAGTGATATGTGAGAGGGAGCATTGTCGTGGTGCAGTATCCATCCGCCTTGCCATTTCGCGGGACGTTTTCGTCGGATTGCCCCCTCAGTGGTTTCAAAATCTGCACGTAGAAAGGGCCGTTAACAATTTGTCCAGGTGGTACAAATTCATGGTGCACTACACCACAGCGTCCTCGTAAACTGTTCGCAAAGCTAACAAAGTCTCTGCAGCAGATTTCCCCAATCTGCACATGAATTTGATGTTCTCTCTTTGTTCGAACTGCGACATCGTACCAACAGATCACCACACACCGCTTGTTATGAGGACATGGCTCGCAGAAACGAACATTCCACTCTTCTACCAGCTTCCCTACTCACCGGATTTAGTACCGGCGGATTTCTGGCTCTTCCCCAAGATCAAAAAGGGCCTCAAAGGTAACCCTTTTGCCACTGTCGAAGACATCAAAATGAACGCCACAGCTGAGCTTCGGAAGATACCAAAACAGGACTTTCAACGTTGTTTCCAGCAATGCCAGGAGTGGTGGAACAAGTGTGTGTATGCTGAAAGAGCCTAATTTGAAGGCGATTAAGTAATTGTGTACCTACATTGTGGTAATAAATAGTAACAACGAAATTCCGGGAACTTTTTGACTGCCCCTCGTATATGGGCCAGTCTAGTATGACTTCTGCCCGTCACGATTCGCCCATTTACAGTCGGTTAAAATCCACACCCATGCCGGGACTCGAAACCGGGACCTTCGAGCAGTTGAACTAACGCCTCAGACCGCACGACTACCCGGCCAGCTCTAGTCATAAAGAGCTTTTTTTTAGTCTTTCCATTATATTTACAGAAGTATAAACACATCTGTATGCCAAAAGGATCTTCTCTGTCATCTTCATAATACATTCTTTGTTGATCGAAAAAAGAAAAAAAAGTTCTTCGTGTCTCCTAGCTTTCATGTTCATAATACATTCTCTATTGGCTGAAAAAAAAAAATCTCCACACTTGCATTACCATGAAACAATACTAAAACCACCTTCACAACTTGGAACAATTTCTTTATTAGTATCAAATATTCGTAAGACATTTCATTAAAAACTGTCTATTATTATGCTTTGAGAAGTACTTTTTATGCTCTTCCGCTCGACAGAAATAGAACAACCTTCCATGTAGCTTCTTACCCTGTAAACGGAATCACTGATCCAATCGTACCTACTTCGGAATTTACTACCAGTCGCGATCAACACTTGATTCTGCTTTGGTTAGCTCGTATGTGAGTGGAAAACGTTCCACTAACTTCTTTTCGTTAACTTCTGTATATATAAATAATGTGGATATATCCTCAAAATTTTAGCCGTATCATTATCATTATTATTTCTATAAAATAGATTAAGTGACCGCCGATTTCAGAAAAAGTATTTATCCTTTGATAGTATGCAATCCATATGCATTACTTGTATACCTGAAATGTATAACGAAGCGAATACGATATTAAAACAGTTCAATTGAGAAAGTGATGCCATAAACCGGATTAGTAGCAGAAAGTATGATCATTATTAAGTTGTATTCAGGCTTGAAGAAATCGAAGTTAGCGACAAATTAAACGTAACGTTTCGAAATATCACTTTGTGGCATTTATTACCTTTTCTGGAAATAAAAATTAAACTGGGTTGCCACAGAATAAATAAGGCCAATTACCGGATTTCCCATTTACTTCTGAAGTACCACAACTATCCACATACTGGTTTTGTGAAAACAATATTTCTTTTACAATTGTGCGACCTCCAGCACCCTATTGCTGCCAAATCGACTTCTTCTTATATCCAGATAATTTTCAATGAATATTCATATTGCAACAATATACTTTGTTATAAAGAACTTGTTGATAATATAATTGAGCTACTTACATTAAGTATTGGACTAATAACTATTTCACTTTCTTTTCACTTGTTTAATAGGTGTGGAACTTCCGATGCTGAATCTAGTTACAAATGGGTTAAGGAGTTCAGAATACAATAAAGAATAAGGCTAATGCTAACCCTGATTTACTGTAGCCTTTACTGACAATTCCTATATAATAGAAAATATGAGGTAAACGCCACCACAATCTGGAACACACTTCCCTGATTTATAAAAGTAACATGAAAAAGAACCATTATAGAAATGACGTTAAATTTTCCCTGAATTTTCACAATTTCCATCGATTTTCCAGGACCTCTGGATATTTTTTGAACTCTCACGGACTTTTCCTGACCAAAATCAAATTCTTTGACTTTCTTTGATTTTCCAGATCTATGGCAACCCAATTAAGTTTAGTTACTTTAAGACCTTATCTCCATGTAGTATTTAAATACTAATAGGAATTACATCTTTGATTAAAAATGACTGAATCAAAAATATTTGTATAATTACCGTATATTGAAGTTATCAGACACAACATCTACGAATGCTAAGTGGTCATCAGTAAAAGCATAAGGAAACATTTCATAATAATTACCTTATAACTATCGCTTTGGTGATACGAGCTGACTTCCAAAACCTCAGTCGGTTTTATGGCACACTTATCATCAACATCAACCAACACTTTAATGCTCAGTCTTGACATGCTGGTTGCAACAGTGACCAAAGCTTCATCCGGTGCAGGGCTTAAGTCAAGGTGGTGGTACGTATTCTGCCAGTAACTATGTAAGTTTGGAAAATCTAGAAAAAATAATTTATAACTTCTACACATTACATCGATGAATAGTAAACAAAAAGTTACAAATATAAAATAGGAATGCAACAATCAACTGCATGTATTTTATCTTTAAGGTTCAAATTACATTCGCCCCCATACACACGGATTGAAACACTGACATTAAAGGGTCTTGATCCGTCTACATGAAGGTTTGCTCTCTCTTTCAGTTCCTTTGTTAAACTTCCAATTATGGGCTTAAGTGGCAGCTACGGCCAAAACCATTCATACGTTGAGATCGGCGAGACTTGGGAAAGCACCGGGAAACCTCAGTCTGTCAGTCATGATATATGGTGACTTTATTTAATCTCTTTTGAACAATACCTGACTTTTCCAGGAATTCTACGTTTTTCCTGACTGAATATGCTACAATGTTAGAATTACATCAATGTTCAACATTTTACATACTTTGATGTATCAGCTGTTGCTTTTTAACATATGTTGTAAAGTACTGTATAGTTTCTTGATTTCACAGTTGACCTGTTCTATCTCAACTCAGGCAGTTCAAGAAATAATGAGTTCTTTATCAAAATTTAACAGACCCACATTGTGTTATTTTTCTGGGAGGAAAATAATCTACCGAAATATTTCTTCTTAAGTTCATTGTTGATAATTATTAAAGCTCAAAACGTGCTATGCTGTACTATTTTTAACAAATCATATCTTATTTTAACTAATTAACAATTCTTTTTTTATATAAGCCGCATATCGATTTAATTTCAATAAACTATTTAAATAAACAATAAATTTAAATATATTTAAATAATAACACTAAAACAACAACCAGACAAGCCACCACATTGTTGAAAAAACTTAGATCACAACACATCACTACACAAGCACATCTGCACAACTTACATATCACCGAAACGCCTTTCTGTGATAGCAGTCAGTCACTCTATTGCTGATGTGAATCTGTGACAGCGACTAGGGTTAAAGTCGCGTTCACATAGTTTTTATTGTCTAAGTGCGTAATTTTTTAAAAATTTTATTATGTTTTCTCATCTATGGTAAGTAAATATGAATTATATACATATTTCGTGTTGTACGTTGAGCTAACATACTTTTTCCAGTTAGTTCCAGTTAGAGCTACAATAAAAGTAAGCAATTACAGGTATCCGGAGGTATTTTATAGAATTAATTCTGTATTGATTATATTTCATTTTTTAATTTGTGTAATTGGAATTTAGATTTCATATAAAGTATAAAAATAACGATAGGAATCCGAACAAGGCGTCGAGAATCAGTCCGTCGGTGGCCATTCGGTAACAAGTCGTTTCCCGCTCTTTTTTCATTAGGGGAAACAAGAAGACCAATCCTCAGAGAAGTAAGAAGGGAGCGATTGGTGGTGAGAAGTTTATCTTCACGGATGAGGAATTTGCGGTACCTCCCAGTCTACTAGAAAAAGAGATTTGTTAGGATCATCGGGGAGGTGTTTTGAAAGTTTTTGGTCGGAGAAGTTTTCTTCTACGAGATCCGGACCGCAGCATCCAGAATGTAGATTCGAGAGGAAGGAGGGGGAGTTGGTCCCTTGGAACAGACTACATCACTCGGCTCTGTTAAGGTAACAGCGAAGTTATAAAGATGGAAATTTCGTAATTGTTAATAGTATCCTCAGTGTTTTTTTTCCCCTTGATTCAATAATTAAATTAGTTTGGCAAGATTATAAACTCTCTTTTTGACAGGCTCATGATAGCAGAATTCCACGTAAATGTGGCAAGAAATGAAAAGATGAATAGTGAAATCGTTCTGCTACTCTGAATGCAGAGAACAATTAATATTTCAGCGCGCACACAAAATATTAGTAAGGAGATTCTTATTTTATTTAGTATCCTCATGTTTAAAATACAACGTTCGAGCTAATCAGTTTCGCTTAAATTAACAGACAACTTTTTTTTTTGTTTTTTTTTTTGTAGCTCTGTGCCATTTTGGTCCCAGAAATGAGCCATTTGGAAAATTATCTAGCAGTGAGGAAATCCGATGAGTTCTATAATCCGGTTCTTTATTAAGCAATTGGGCACATATGACCGTTTAACTGTATGCCGTTGTTTTGGTGAGCAGCTGTAGGATTTACGGGGCTCGTCTTTCAGTAGATTGTTCCCAGTTTTTCCCCCCCGATTTTGAATATGTATAGGGAAGAAACGCTAGTTATGCACTTTCTGAATTGGTTAGTATATATAAGACAGCCGCTCTTGTAATGGTTATTCAGAGAATTAAAGCTACCCCTAATTGCGTAGGCGGGAACATGACTTGTACAGTCGGGTAAAATAAAATGTTCTCTGATCTTCTAATAAAGAATTAGTGTTGTCAACAAACCAGGAAATAATCTTGGATTAATAATCCTCGTAATTGATAGTTTTGCATGCTTTAGATTTTTTTCTAATAGTAAGTATCTATTTCTGACTAAATCTAGGCATGTGCAGAATTCACTGCTTCTGTTCAAGTGGATATAAATGGTTAGGCCAAAATTATGGCAAGCGTAAGTCTGACGAGACATTATTTTTGTAGAGACTAAATTGTCCTTTTTTTTTGTACCTTCTGATGTAACAAAAATAGATATCTCCTAGTTAAACT
Source organism: Lepisma saccharinum (assembly GCA_022664845.1). Taxonomy (NCBI): domain Eukaryota; kingdom Metazoa; phylum Arthropoda; class Insecta; order Zygentoma; family Lepismatidae; genus Lepisma; species Lepisma saccharinum. The sequence continues at coordinate 5,780 of JAGDQP010010232.1, forward strand.
TGAGTAATGGGACAGTGATCCCAGCATGCTTTAACTGCGAATGAGACAGTTATAGATATAAGAACAATGGGCTATTTTCTCAGGAGTAGTATTAGAACGACTTTCCCAAACAACTGATATCAACAATTTGTCTCTATAAGCACGAGGACGTTTAATTCGATATAAATGTGTTGGGAACGGCAGAAATGTTGTCTAGAGATGTACTAATTCTTTCTTCGGATTTACTCATGCTCATGGCTAACGAAAGTATTAAGGATTTTTATTTTACAGTAACCTAAGTCGCGATAGCCTCTATGATGTTTTAATTACCGCCGCTAAATACTCCTCCGAGGAACGAGCTAAATAAGAAGCAAAGAAATCTTTTGTGTTCGATTCCTATCAATCCGTTCATACTTTGAAATAGAGCCACTATTCAATATAAGTATTTCGAGACCGGAATTGTAACATCTCTAATGTTTATATACTCATCTATTCTTTCTTGTAAATAAAATTAGTTATTAGTTGGATTTCGAGTTTTTTGTTCTGTCTTTCTGAAAGCAATAATTAAGGAACCTCATTCTTTAGAGTTGGATGATTGATTATGATGCTAATTAAATTTTTATTACTGTGTGTCTATATAAAAAGAGGTCGGATTCATAATTTGTGGTCAACGAATCCGTCTGTATAATCGTGTTGATTAATTAGCTCTTTATTTCTGACGGGGCAGATAAAGACCAATGGTTCTTTAATTTTAATTCTTTAAAACCTAATGCAATCAGTTTTACGATTTAGCTTTGTATTGACAAGGCTGGCGCCCTTCTAGTCCAGCTATTTGGACATTCTGGACAACTTTTGTATAATTTTTTCTTTAGGTAAGTGGCATAATTTTTTTATTTTTATTGTGTAGTCCTCTGTTATAACCACGCCAGGGATAAAAACCATATACCCGTCTCAAATCACAACACGATATTTAATGTTACACAAAATTTAAGACTTCTCCAATATCAATTAACTTAATAGTTGAACCACAGCTTAAAACAGGATATAATTTTACATAACTATTTGAGAGAGAAAATGGAATTGAACTGTAACACTGAGTATTTCATTTGTACTACAAAACAACTTTATAGGAGAACTCATTTAGCTCTTACTACGAAAGAACTCAAACAGCAATTCTGGATACAAATATTAAAATTCACGAAACTGTATACCAAATGTCGTAGTAATTATACAAGAAAATAGAACAATTCTGTTCCAAATAGCTAAGAAAAGAAGAAGAAGAAAAAAGGAGGGCTCCTTACACAAGACTGATGTCAATACAATACATGTGACATATTTACGAACAACATGCTAAAACAAAAAAGAAAATAATTATAACGACAGTGAAATTCAACAATAAAACATAATGTGAATATGGCTAACTGAAGTTAATCAGCAAGTCTTGCAAACCTCATCAATCTATCAAGAGACTAAAAAAATACTCAACTTGAACCTAAATACATTGAAAGAGGAGTATATAAGAATATAACTGGCGCAAGAGGCTCTAATTAATCATACAAGAAGTCTCAATCACTATAAATCAAACTGGAACTAGACAGATATGTGTGTGTAGTTTGTGATGTCAAAAGATTACTCACATGTCATTTGTACAGACATTCTGACAACTTTCAACAAAAAAATCCAAAAATTCCAATGTTTAGATTTTTTTTTAAAACTCTTGCGTAACGAAGTACGTATTGTTGTTTATAGCTTTAAGTATCCATAGATACTTTAACGCAACAATATTTTATGGAGGTTGGGATTGTTACCTTCACTGTAACAACAATGGAAAGTTTGTTTGTTTTTGAAAAGTTCGCCCATGATTGGACACCATTTTCTCAAAAACCATATTTTCATAAAGAAAAGAAAGATAATAATAATAGTTCAGTATAGGTGAGACACTTTTGTGTTCTAAAAGCTGACCAAGTTACACGATCTATAAGGCATTGGTTACGGCTGTTTCCTGCATAAAATTGCGTTCGTGAGATACTTTGAAAGCTATTGAATTTGACGGGAGAGGTAGGCCTATAAGGGATTATCGGTGAGTGAAGCAGCCCCTCCCGTCAAATTCAGTAGCTCCCAACGTATGTCGCGAAAGCTATTATTTGCAGGGAACATTTAGTGTCGTAAAAATCACACCAATATGTCGTAGTTTTTTCTTCTTCTTAAAAAAAAATTGTCAGTTTTTAGACACTTGTGTCTCAAATATACTGAAAAACCTTTTCGAAAATACCTTTTCTGAGAAAATAGCATTCAAAATAACCAATTACTTGCAGGAAACATTAACCATAATGGCGAAATTTTCAAATTCGAATATGGCGAAATTTTCAAATCCGTTGTTGAAACGGATTCCAGCTTCCGTAAGGTATGTTTGCAATGAAGTACTACAAATGGTTACTTATAGTTGGAAACAAGTACACGGAAGAGTAAAATTTCCGAAATATTGGAATTTGGTTTTTGCCTTCAAATTATCAAAATATTTGTACACCCTATACAAACGACATGAAAGTAATCTTCTGACATTACAATTTACACACAAATATTTATCACACTTCACTTTTTTTATATTAATTAGGTGCTAAGATATGATTTGTCAAAAGCAGTACAGCATACCCGTTTTGCGCTTCAATAATTATCAACGATGCATTGAATTTTAATTTTATTTATGGTCTTTAAGTAGGGATAGGGGAGGAGAAATGATTCGGAAAGGTGTCGGCCAGGGTCTATGTTGAAGGTGCCATCCCGGCATTTGCCTGTGTGACTGAGGAAAACGCTGGAAAAACCTTAGTCAGGAAAGTCGGCCGCTGGGATCGAACTCACGACCTCCTGAAGGCTACGCCAACGCTCTACCACTGAGCTACGGCGGCTCAGTTTTAAAATTGAACATATTGCAAGATCTTTTTTTTAAATATAAATAGAATACAGGTCTCTCTTAAATTTTCATGAAGAGCTCGTAAAAAAAATAATTGCCGAAATCTATGACTTGACCAGTACATGCCCTGCCTGACTTGAGATGGAATGGGTCTATTATTTCAATTGAAAATCATGTTTATGATTTATTATTCGCGTTCGTCGACTCGTCTAAATCAAACCAAGTCAAGTAAACATGGAACTTGTTAAAAGTGTTTTTTATGTGCAGTTAAAAGTGGAAAGTAAAAACATCTAGAATGAAACATACTGAACGTTAATGGTACTTTCAAAGCACATACACTGGTTAGGATATCAGAATATTAAGTAGATTACATAAATGAAGCATACGGCCGAATAAGTGTCTACGTTACAGTTTTGAGAAATACGAGCTTGAAGACAGCGAATAAAGTACGCACATATATAGCAAATTGCGTAAAAACAGTGAAACATGGCGGCTCCACGTGATGGATTTTAGGATTTGTTAGCGTAATATACATAAGATAATCTAATACACATAATTTAATTGAAATCCTAAAATCGGAGAAAACGTAACATAGACCCCAATTCAACAGGATGCTTCAAAGCTACTATATATAACAAGAATATTTATTGATCAAAGAAGGTAGTCTATAAAGAAAAAGATCTTACTTGATGGGTAAGGTCCATACAACCACTCTTCTACTTTCTCAATAATTGCTTGGTTTACGACTGGTTCAAACTTTCGAGCAAAATACAACAGTCTATCTTCGGTGGCCTGTAAGAAAAATGAATACATTACCATCGTATGAGAAATTATACAGAGTATGCGAATATGTCCGTTACTAAATGTTAGTAAAATAAACAAAAAAGGTACAATTACTATCATCCAATTATACTTCACTAGTAATATCTTAAATACCGCTGTTTTGGATTGAATCTAAACCAGACTTACTTTTTCAAAATAAAAATCGCTACCAGTCTCATTTGCCAACAGTAAATGTGCGCCACACGTTTTGTATGATGCGGACGTCAGCCATCTAGGAACTGTTACTCTAGTATCTGTTTGACCAAGTCTAATGTTGTTTCCTCTTAATCACCAATAATGAGATGAATGAGTTATAGATTTCGCCATCCTCCATTGGAAATCAGCTCCAAAAATTCAGCCTTTTTAATTGTTAAGTTACTTACCACTTCCATGGTAACAAGACTCATTTATTATATTCGCGCACCACTCTCAAGATATAAGGCATATTAAAGACGTATTAGTAGTAGTAGTTCTAGAAGTAGCAAAGATAGTATAGTAGTTAGTTTAGAAACAGAAGTAGTGATAGCAGCAGTAATAGTAGTAAGGTAACACGAGTCCCGATTTAGTCAGGACAGTCTTTTTTTAGTCCATGTCCCAATTTTCCGTACCTAAATCGGACGCCAATTATGTCCCGATTTCTTACAATTACATTTTTAACTTACCTTTGTTCGTTATTTTATGTGTTTGTTTTAATATTCAAACGTAGCTTTGTTGTTCTTTCTTATTTGTTTAGAAAATTGTATCAGTGTCGACCAATACTTGCAACCAGCATTCAGTAAAATTTCAAGAGAGACCAATGAATTATTGTCGGTTCCGATCTCACAGTTCCTGTGTATTGTTAGACAGTGATTGGAAGTGATTAAACAGTGAATGCTATTTCTCCTACTCACTAAACTGCAGTGTGAGGTACGAATTTAACGACTTAAGAGAACGGGTACGGTTGCGGGTTGGTGGGGATGAAGGATGTGATCTTTCCCCAGATTGAAAAAATAATGAAAGAAGACGAATAATTGTTGTCTCTCATAAAACAGCGCTTCACTATTGTCAAAGGCACTGAAGGAAGGGTAAATAGCAAATGCAAATGAAATCTTATAATGAAAAATTCACCTTAACAACAAACAAGGTGCGAAAATGTCCTCTTAACGGTTTATTTAATTCAATGATGATTAGATCTTTCGAAACGGAACCAATTTCATCTTCAGGCCGAATGGGTAATGTAATGTGAGTTGTGTCGAAGGTTCTGTTTATGCGAGTTGTTTATATGTGTTTTTAAACAAAATGAAAATGTTAAATGTGAGATGCAATGTATAAATTAATTATTCAACCGCAACACTATATTCAAATTAAACTCTCACCGTTGCAACAATCTCATTTAAAAAAAAAAAAAAAAAAAAAAAAAAAAAAGCATTTTGCAAGTAACAGTTTAAATTGTATATGTTTCGGTGACAGTATTTTAGGTTAGATAAATAATTTACATACTGCATCTCACATTTAATATATATACTTAATTTACCAACACATATAAACAACTCTCATAAACAGAACCCGAAACACAATCACATTACATTACTGTTAGGCCTGAAGATGAAACGAGTTCCGTTTCGAAAGCCTAGCCACCAATGAATTAAATAAACTGTTAAGAGGAGAATTTCGCACCTTGATGTTAAGGCGAGTTTTTCATTGTAATACAATAATTGTATCCTCCGTGCGTTTGATATGGCTTGATTTGGAAATGGAATATTTTTTCCTTCCTATTCACAGTTCTTAAGTTCATTCAAAAACATTTATTTGTTTAAAGTGTTTGTTCACAAAAACGAAAAAACAAGGATCCTTAGGCCACATGGAATCTAACTTAAAAAAGGTGACTTTCAGGATAACATGAGCGCACATCTTCACTCAAAAAAATACTAGCAATAATCTCTCGTCGAACTAGAATCATAAAAACCCTCTTTGCCGCTCGTTTCCAACAACAATTGTGATATTCTGTACTGTTTTTATCTGGGGCACGTATAGGCTGAGCAGCGGGGAGTGGTGGACCAATTTATTATTCATAAATGAGTGTGTTTACTGTAAATTGCGAGGGTTAAAACAGTGATCGCTGAGAATCACAGTCTAAGAAGTTTACTCATGGAAGTGATCGTGATATTTTCTCTTTAGTGATTGAATTATAGTTGGTGGCTTTCACCAATCTTCGTTAGACTACACCGAATCGTTAAGCAACTTGAAGCACTTTAAAATTAACAAACGATTCGTTAAATTCCTAAGGTTTGTGAAACCCACCAAGTGAATGCTATTTTAGCTAATCAAATTTTCTTTGTTTTCAGTGCATCCGCTTTTCAGTGGACGGAAAGAACGATTTACTACTAACCAGGGTTCCCACTCATTTGCCAAGATCAAATGCCCTGACTTTTCCAGGTCACTACTCAGAAATTTCCAGGTACCCCATTTTGTATATATATCATAATTCAATGAGAAAATAAAGATCATCGTTGCATGAAAATAAAGATACATAAAAATATTTCACTGTATTCTTTTCTTAAATTGCTCCATGGGTGGCACATTAGAGTTCAAGTAATTTCAAAAACGATCAAACACTAAATGAACTTCAAACAAAAAGCTATCAAATTCCCTGACATTTCCATGTTTTCAGACATTTTTAGTGAAATTCCCTGAATTTTCCAGGATTTTTTAGTGCTAAGCTGGATTCCCTCACTATTCCAGGATTTCCAGGTAAGTGGGAACCCTGCTAACAAGAATGTACAACATGTCCTTTAACGATTTTGTTCAAATAGTGTCATCCTGTAACATTAAATATTTAAGCCGCCCCTCTCTTCTGTCACTACTTTTTCTCTTCCAAATGTGTTCCGATTTCAGAAGTTAAAAATATGTTCACCTTCGATAGTAGTGATAGCAGTAGTAATAGGAATACTAGTGCATTGCGGTAGTACTAATACTAGAAGTATCAGTTGTAATAGTAGTAGAAATAATGATAGGAGTAGCTGTAGCAGTAGAATTACTGCTAGTAGTAATAAGAATATTAAAATTAGTAGTAGTACAGAGGTAGAAATAGTGGTTGAAGAAGTAGAATCAGTAAAACTCATAACCATCATTTGTTTCTATCTCCACCCTGACACAACTATTTCGGCAGTATACTGTATAATAAACGTATGTTTTCAAGAAATCTTCTTTTGCTACTCGAAGATGCAACATTATCACTTTCTTTTAATTATTAATACGTTCAACTTTCATCAAGAAGTACCTTAATTGTAATTGCAATATCATAAATGAATTTCTGATTTTATGAAATACTAAAAGTAGGATTATTTCACTATTTGCCGGGT
>JAGDQP010010232.1:17832-52416 GCA_022664845.1 Lepisma saccharinum
GCTTTGAGATGGATATTTTACCATTTGCTTTGGAACAAAACAGGTAGCAGATCTCACAAAACGGTACTTCAGAGGGCTACACTCAATTAGCTTTTCTGCTGTTGACTGCAAGAATGTTCTACAGCTGTTATAAAATATTTTGTCTTTTTCCGGAACACTAGAGGCTTGTAATGCAGACCTAGCACCAACGCTAACATCAATCTTCGTCAAACAAATGAGATTCTCAGCCTTCCGAACATCAATTTAGGTCATCCTGAAGCTGTTCTTTGCACCATCCAGAACTCTTTCTTGACGTACCTCTCAATTATTTCTCTGATGATATCTTCCAGTGCATCATGAAGGAAAGGAAACATTGGTTTAGCAGCTTGAAATATCCTTAAAAAAAGGCTTAAATGAAGCAGCAAGGGTCAGGAAGAAATTGAGCTTCGAGAGCATCAGGGTATCAGAAAGCTGTTTTCTTATACTTTCCAATGAATGTGATGAAAGGAATCGTAACTGATGAAAATACCTTTCCAAATCTTTGAAGATACAGATAACTCTTTCAGTTGCTGAAGCGTTCTGAAGCCACCGCACGGAACAAAACTTAAGGAGAAGTTCAGTCCTGCCTGTGATCGTCGAGTAATCTGCACGTCTGTTTGGTGTATCCTTAAAAAAAAAAAAATAATACAGGGCTCTTAGAAACTGACTGATATTCCATCCTGACGTTTTGTGACCAAACTGAAATGCACCATGTACAACATGAAGACCACAACTTTCTACAAATCACGAACGAATGCCCAGTTGACATTTGGGCCATACATAGAAACTCGAACCATTTTATGAAGGAGTAGAGTTGACAGTGCATTCCAAAAATTTGGAAGGAAAAGGAAGTTTTTACATTTCTGCTGTAAAAAAGAACAAAAAAATAGAATAAAGTGACACAGAAGTTATGAAATGACAATCATGTAAGTAAATTAACATGTCCAAATTAGTATTTAATACTAAACATTTTCGCATGGAGTTCTAATTGTTTAGTGCTGAAGTTTGATCTTAAATAATCGCGACTTCTTATGACACAAGCATTGAGAGAAAACAGAATGAAGTGACAGAGAAAAGATAGAATAAGGAATCAGATTTAACCAGAAACAAGAAGCATGATTAAATCTAGCTGGGGCCCCGGGGTTGCTACACACCCGTGCTCACAAGTCATAAATCCCTTGGGATAATTTTGCCTGTAACTTTTGCACAAGATATACTAATTTACATCTCCAGATTAATAAAGCTCTCATCTACACTGTAATTACATACTTTAGTTATTTTCTTTATAACATGTGAAAAGCTGTCTCTTTATCAAATCTAAGTTTTCCCTGAGTTTTTCTTTATTTCGAAATTCCCTGAGATTTCCCGGTTTTCCTGGTGTGTGGGAACCCTGATCAATGCCGTATACAGTCAGGGTGCTGTGGATGTGCGAAAGTGCCAGAGGTGGTTCCAGAGGTTTCGGTCTGGGGACACCAACCTCACCAAGAAGCTATGAGAAGAGAGATCTGTGCAGCTGAACAACGATGCCCTGTAAGAAGCGGGGAGGCAAATCTAACACGAACTGTTGAAGAATTGGCCAGCGAACTCCATATCACCCATTCGCTTGTTCATCGTTATCTGCAGGACGTTGAACACGTGTCGAAACTCGGAAAATGAGTACCCTATGCGTTAACACCTCAATGGAAGCACCAGCAAGTTGACATCTGCAGTACCCTGCTCACCCGTCACACGTGAACCATTTCTGGACAGAATGGTGACAGGGGATGAAAAGTGAGTCCTTTACCATAACATTACACACAAACGGCAGTGGTGACGGGGGCGGGTGGCGCAGGACACAAAACAGGATCTCCATCTCTGCAAACTGATGCTGATTGTTTGGTGGGATATCCGTGCGATAATCCATTTTGAGCTCTTGTCACGTAACCAGACCATAAATGCAATGTCTACTGTCAGCAGCTTGAACGCCTACGGACTGCATTGTTGGAGAAACGTCCTGCTCTGGTTAATCGCAAGGGTGTGCTCATCCACGGTGATAACGCGCGCCCACATACGTCAAGAAGGACCTGTTCTAAGATTGAGGAATGTGGCTGGGAGAAACTCCCCTACCCGGCGTTTTCACCAGATCTTGCACCAACAGACTATTGTATTTCTCGCAGCCTGCTAAACCACCTTTCGGAGAAAACACTTAAAAATGAGGATGGCATGCGACGAACAGTGATTCAGTTCTTTGCCTGCAAAACCAGGGACTTCTTTCAGCGGGGGGATTCAACAACTGGTTGACAGGTGACAGTGTTGTGGAGTCCGATGGAGACTATTTCCCTGACTAACGATAATGTTCCAGGTAACTTATCCTCACGGTGCAAAGATACGACATTATTTATGGGATAAGCTGATATTTCACGGAAACAAATACAGAACAACACAGTAAACGTACGGTGAATACTCAAACACAATTAAACACGCATGTAACTCCAATCATTTACGAAGTATCAAATTTTCTCTTCAATGGAAATTACATTAAACTTACAATGTTTGGAGCTAAAAGTTACGTAAATTATCTTTATAGAAAATTTGAAGTTAATTTTCAGACTTGGAAGACTATGAATACGGTTCAATGTGAACACAGTTAACAGAAGTGAAAATAATAAACCAGAAAGATAAAAATCTTACATTCTACGTTTGGTTAATATGAAAAACATTATGCGAAACTACAAGAAATTCCAATGGTATTTTGCATTGTCTCCCTATCGTATCTCTTCACAAAGAAGTAAGTTATTTGTAGCAAATGCGAAGAAAGATTTCTTACCTTTATAACCATTTTAAAGAGTTCATCAATTTTCTTCAAACTGTAGGGGCTTAATAGAGAAAGGGATAAAATAAATGCGTAAGTCACATGAATATACCAAGTGAAATAACTTCACCGAAAACTAATGAAAATAGAAAACATAATTAACTTAGAATAAATTAAGGTTTTATTCGTCTTTTAAGTTCATTTCCTGTTGTATGTACTTCTTTCGAACTATGAAAAAAAGACCTATTTCATGAACAGTCTTCACTCAGGACTTTTCAATTTGCAGAAATTGATGAGTACGGAATAAATGTGTTTCACGAATATTTCTACAAACTTTTCCAAAATGTGTTTCAAGAAAATGTTTTCCACACTTCACTTTCAGGAGTTTGTACAAATATTAATATCACACACTTGTTCTGCACTCGTCAATTTCTGCAAAGTAAAACGTGCAGAGTGGAAACTGTTCATGAAACAGGCCTCAGTTATTTTTTGGCTTATCTTAATACCAGCAGCAGCTTTTGCAATGCACTTATTTCATTTTCCCTTTCTGTGGTTCGATTTTCGTGAAATTTCAAATCTGAGGGTTTCTAAGGGCGCTGAGTTCGAGTCTGAAGTTAAAAGTTTTGAACTAATAAATCCACGATGGCGGTAAAGTAAACTTAAATCTGAAATATCACCAGAGTTTTGTGAAATTTCATAGTTGCTGATTCCAAATATCGTGATTTCGGTACGAAGCCCGAAATGGTTTAAATTTGAAAAACTGGCAAATTTTAGTAAAATTTCATATACGAGGAAATCGTACGTCACTGGGTTTTATTCTGAAATCAAACATTTTGAACCCTGAAATCCAAGCCGACAGCAGCCCCAAATACGCTGATTTTAAACTCTGTACATGAGATCCAGAACCGTGTAAATCCAATTTTGACCAAAACGCAACCAATGCAGTTTTGTACAGTATTCGGAAGGCCGCACATAATGGTAGCATGATTCTTGTGCTAAACATGTTAAATAATGTAAAAAAAGTAAATCTATTATGTAGTTTGTCCATTTAGTTTCTATGTGAAAGGAAGAAGTTTGTTTCTTTTTCCTCGAAAACAAGAATTTGTAACTTACCCGGTTCTGGCTCTCAGGTACAGAATTATCACCCCATTTTCGTGATATTTCAAATCTAGAGGTTTCAAAGGTCTCGGAGTTTTAATTCTGAAGTTTGAATTCTAGAATCCAAAATAACGGCAAACCGAAACACCTTTATTTTAAAATATCATTCGATTTTCGTTCAATTTCATATCAGCAGTGGCGGATTACTAAATAGGCCCCCTAGGCACGAAATATTTTTTACAGAATATCAAGAATAATAGCCGGAATTTTTTTTTTTTTTTTTAAATTAATATGAAGGAATTTTTCTGTCCGAAATATTCATAGTTTGCAATTCTGTTCTTTATTATAACAATTACACATGTACTTAAAGGCCTCATCTCCAAACCTTTCAGTTAGCTTTTGTGTTAAGATATGTGAATGAAGATGGTTTCTAACTGTTGATCAGTTTCATTCGCTTCTGTCAAATCCGTGTCACAAGTCTGAAAATCTAGCCGAAGCAGTAATATATAATTTGACCAGACATTCTATTGCCCTTACTAATTGCATAGGTCAGTCGTATGACAATGCCAGCAATATGTCAAGGGCATGTACAGGTTTACAGACTCGAATTAAAGGAACAAATTCTAAAGCGTATTATGTGCCCTGTGTAGCTCATTTTTTGAATTTGGTCGGAAGTAGTGCAGCAAGCAGTTGTAAGGAAGCATGTTCATTTTTCACTATGCTTCAAAATATTTACAAATTTCCCCAGCTCAACAAAACGCTGGAACTCACTTGCTTATTTCATGTATCCAGGAAGCTAAACACTCAAATTTTTATCACAGACACGTTGGGTAAGGGTAGGGCTGACGTTTTGGGGTAACTCATCTTGCATCCATGAGCATTGTGGCCTTGAACTTTCTTCATGCGGAATTTCTTTAACACTTTTGAATGTTTCCGGCCTTGCTGAAGGCAATGGTTGTTGTGGAGATGTTCTAGATCTTTCGTCAGTCGCTACTGATGGCACGAAAGTCTTCGTAACTAAAAACACGACGGTTTGGGAGCCTGATGCAAGTTTTTTCAAAGGCATGGAGAGTACCCCATTCTGCCCCAAGGGTTCTGATTTTATTATGGTACCTAGAAAGTATGAATTACATTTCATACTAACTATTTACCCTAATATATAGCTTAAACTACTGTTACTTAGCCCAACTACTTGTCAAACAAATACCATTAATACAGTTCAACTTACCTCCAAGCAATTTTTTTCGAAATTACAATAAACACACAAAAGGCAGCATCATGTTGGAACCTATTTAACTCAATGACTCAACACTATGAATAATGACGTCCCCCGGTGCAACCGGTGCTAAGAAGCTAGTTTTCGCAATTACCACAAGGTGCAGCACCTACAAAAGTTTTTAGGGGGTGTCCCATTCCGCCCTGCGTTCCCCTATATTTGAAACCAGGTCAAGTTTAGGTATAATGCAAGTCCTTACTCATGTGAACGATGATCCATTTGAGAAACCACTAGTTCGAAATGAGGCCTCATTCCTCTTGAGTCAACTAAACAGGCTGGAGACAGCTCTCATTATCACTATTTGGATATACTGCAGAGATTCCAGAGTGTCACCGTGAAATTACAAAGTGTCAACATAGATTTAACAATAGTGTATGATTTATTTGAATCACTTGTGAACATTATTACTTTACTTAGAGACATGTTCCACTCTTATGAGCCATGGGGAAAACTGATATGGATTACGAGTGAAGTTATAAAAGATTTAGAAAACGTAACATTCAAGCCGATGAAGTACGAGACAATGAGGTTGTTCTAACAGAAAGAGAAAATTTTAAAGTTGAAGTGTTTCTTCCTATTCTTGATAAATTGCACGCTGAATTACTTAGAAGAAAGGAAAGCTATAAATTAATGTCTAACAACTTCATGGTTTTCAGCAAGCCTCTGCAAAGTTCTTCTTGTGTCATTTCTGAATGCGCAGCTAACCTTCGGGCTGCATATGAAACTGATCTGGAATCAACCTTCGCATATGAATGCGTGCATTTTGAGGGGCTTCTGAAGACCAGAGAAATCTGACTCTCCAGCAGAAATGTTAGCATTTATAAGGGACAAAGAGCTGCAGTCTGTGTTTCCCAATGGGGTCATTGCATTAAGAATATTTTTGTGTACTGCTGTAATAACCTGTTAAGCTGAACGTTCGTTTTCGCCTCTAAAAAGACTGAAGACTTATCTCCGTTCAACCACGTGTAATAAAAGAGTGAACGAGTTATCTTTTCTCCACATCGAAGCAGACCTCATGCCTGATGGACACTCCAAATACATTTTTTCTTTGGAGAAGGGCGCACATTAAGTTAGTGATTAGGGGCGCCGAGGAAGCTTAATCCGCCACTGCATATCAGAGGGGTTCAAAGGCTGCCGAAGTCGATTCTGAACTCAAAGTTTGCAGACCTGAAATCCAAGATAGCGGCAGTCCAAAACTCCTTAATTTTAATACAGTCCAATTTTTATGAAAAATCCTATTAGTGAGTTTAGAAGGTTAAAAATAAAAAGTTTTAGTTTCTATATTCAAGATGGTGGCATCTCAAAACAACAAATTTTAAAATATTACCCGATGCTAGGGAAATTTCTATTTACAAATTTCCAAAGTTGCTGAATTCAATTCTAGAATAAAAGAATCGAATTTCGAAATCAAGGATGCGGCAAGCCAAACCAGCTTCATTGCGAAAAAATTCATTTGTTAAATATATTACCTGTGGCTTCTGAAGAACGCTGAGTTTCATTCTGAAGTTAAAAAAATCTTATATATAATATAATAATTAGTAAATAATACACTTACCGTATACAATAGATAATAAAAAGAGTGGAGTCATAGACAATTTTTCAATGTAATTTCGATATCTATTTGATACTTAAACGATCTTTTATAATTCAGTAACATCAGCTCAATATGGGAAACATTAATCACGGTTTACTTCATAGCAGAATGATTCTAAGCTTAATTACTTTTATAATACAATAACAATAATCTAATAAACTACCTCCTAGCTTTTAAGTATTTATTTATCCCCTAAACTACCCAGCATCAATTGCGAAGTCTAAATTTATCACATGATTATGAATCCGAAACCTTTTGCAAGGTTGTTGGGAATTGTACAAAGGGCGTTCAAAAAGGCCATAACTTTTTTAATAGTAGAACTAGGACCATGAAATTTTGTGTATATGTACTTTTGTCCTTTATGTATATACGCAAGTTACTCAAAGTATCCTCCAACCGCTGTGACAGATTTAACGCACTGTTCTTTCAATGCCGTAAATGCACTTTGATAAAACCCGGACGCTGACTATTACACCACTGTTTCACACACGCAATGCGTTCTTGGTCACTGGCAAACTGCCTACCACGACGGTGGGTCTTCAGACGACCAAACAGAAAGAAATCGGAAGGGACCAGGTCCGAACTATAGGGGAGTTGAGGGACAACTTCCCATCCCATATTTCTGAATTTCTGGTGTGTGTGATATGCAGAGTGGGGCCTCGCATTATCTTGGTGCAGTTTGATGACTTTCTTTTGGAGCTCCGATCTCTTCGTCTTTAGAGCACGTTGCAGGACCGCTCCTTATTAACTGTTGCGCCACGTTCCAAAAAGTCGATGAAGATTACGCCACGGTGATCCCAGAAGAAAACTGCCATGAATTTGTCCACTGATCTGGTGAGTCTTGGTTTTCTCTTCCGTGGAGAACTGGAATGACGCCATTCCAAGGACTGTGTTTTACTCTCAGAATCCATATGAAATATCCTCTGTGATCACATCATCAAAGCATTGTGGAGAGTCACCACCGAGTGTTCTGGAGTTAGAGACAAATTTCCTTCCTCTTTGCTTTCTGTTTCCTTGTGACCAAAATGCATTTACGGCATTGAAAGAACGGTGCGCTAAATTTGTCACAGCGGTTGGAGGATACAGAGTAACATGCATATATACATAAAGGACACAAGATTTCATGGTCCTAGTGCTAATATTAAAAAATTATGGCCCATAGTGCAAAACTGTTTGAACGCCCTTTGTATAACGCACTCACGAACTCTTCATTTTGTACTTACGCACTGCGATCAATATTACCCGCAGTCGTAATCTGCTTTACGTAAATACGCAGCCAAACCCTAGTTTTTATCGTTCACTTTGAAATCTTCGTCCTGCCATTTTATCACAATTCCAATTTTTAATTTCTAAACTTTCTCTTACGTCCTCCCTCCTTTTTTGAGGGGGTAAATGTTGTTGGCCATTCAGTAACTCTTGAGCTTCTTCGGATTACCTAACTCATGCCATGGAAATACGTAAGGATCCATGCTTTGGTCGCGATTCGAACCCACGACTGCGTGACTTGTGCGCTAAAACCTGATATATCAAACTATCATGGCGGTTTCATTCATAAATAAATAAATAAGTTACTTATGGACCTGTAGATCCGTTTCAGTAAATGTTACATAGTTCAGTTTAGTATTTATTTTCAACATAAAGAAATTTTAGAGTAAAACTATTAAGAATCCTCACAAAGGCTCTGAGAATAAAACTACGAGCGAATCGTTAAGTAACATTAAGCAGTTTAATTTCATTACGTTCGTTAATTTACGACTCGGTCAATTCGGTGAAACCCATCATAGAAGTATTTAAATACATATATTGGTGTGCGGAGGGACGGGGATATTTTTTAACTACATGTGGTACTTATGTGAGTGTTGATTGCAGACCTTCTGGACTTGCTGAGAAGTATTCATGTAACTTTTTGAACTTGAATTTTATTTCTGGCCTTTAGGTATCTAAGGCTAAGGCCGGGATAGGGGAGGGGAAAAGATTCGGGAAGGTGTCGGCCAGGGTCTATGCTGAAGGTGCCATCCTGGCATTTGTTTGGTATGACTCAGGGAAAACTCTCTGTCATGATGGAAACTTATTCAAAATATATCGAACTATTTAAAGAACGTATAAGTAAGGAACAAATTTAAAACAGCGTTATTTTTCTCAAAAGCAACATGAGGGCGAGAGCTCCGGTATTTATGTAGTAATTGTGAAATATATAATCATGAACAAAAGAAACTGCCATAACGGATTTAACACACTCCAAAAATTTCAATCATGATATTATACGGCGGCGGACTGAATTATTTATTTGAATTTTTCAAATACATGTATCCATACAGAAATAATTTCCAATACAATAATCGTTGTTCGACTGAAGATGCCTTCCGCAGGAAGGTGAAAAAACTTAACGAGAAAGTTTCCTCATTGCTATAAAGAGGACAGTATCATCATCATATTCAGCAGTTTCTATCTACTGCTGGATGAAGGCCTCCCCGTTTTCATTCCACATATCTCGGTCTGATGCTACCCTCATCCATGTAGTTCCTGAAAAACGCTTGATTTCATCTACCCATCTTGCATTTGGACATCGTCTCGGTCGCTTCTTTTCTCTAGGAATCCAATGTTGTACATTTGTCGTCCATCTTCCATCTGTTCGTCTAGCTATGTGACCGGCCCATTTCCACTTCATCTTCTTCGCAGTCTTGAGTACATCATCTACCTTTGTTTGTGCGTGAATCCATTCATTTGTCTTCCTCTCCCTTCTGGTTATTCCTAGCATGCATCTCTCCATTGCTCTTTGTGTTACTCAATCTTTCAGTCGTTTGAGCATTCAATGTCCAAGTTTCACAGCCGTACAGCATTACAGGTAAGACGCATTGATTATAAACTTTACGCTTCAAACACATCAGTAGTTTGCTTTTGAAAATAAAGTGTTCGCTTCAAACAAACTAAACGTCATTTTACATGTTCTATTCATTTCATCCGTCAACTTGGCATTCAAAGTTTTGAGCTGGCCTAGGTAGACATAACATACTCATCAACTATTCCTACTGTCTCTCCGTTAATCTTTATTTCCTTCTTTGCAACATGTTGATTGTACATTACTTTTGTTTTACTTAAATTCATTTTAAGGCCTATTTTCGAACTCTGATTACTCAGTTCTTCTATTCTGATTTGTAGTTCTTCCGCATTTGAAGCAAACAGAACTATATCATCAGCGAATCGTAGGTGATTAAGGTAATCGCCATTGATTTTTATTCCAACTTCATCCCAGTTTAAATTTTGGAACACACTCTCCAGGACCGCAGAAAATAGTTTTGGAGAAATTGAATCTCCTTGCCTTATTAACTTCCAACTTTAAATTTTTCACTTTCTTGATGTAGTCTAATGACCGATGTAGCAGTCGAATAAATGTTTTGCAGTAACTTTCGATGCTTTGATGTTCAAGTGATTTAAGAATTGTTGCGAAGGAGACCGAATCGAAAGTTTTTTTAAAAACTATGAATCCTAGACATAGTGGAAGTTTATATTCATTAGTCCTTTCCATAACTTCATTCTATGTTTGTATGTGGTCCATTGTGCTAAATCCACGACGAAATCCGGTTTGTTCCCTTCCCTAGTTAAAATCTAAGTCTCATTCAATACGATTCAAAATAACTTTGGAGGACATTTTGTATAGAACTGACAGTAAACTGTAGTTTTCGATGTGTGCTTTATCCCTTCTTGTACAACAATATTATAAAAGCATTATTCCAACTTGACGGTATTTCTCTTTTCCTCAGGCACATTGAGAATAATTTCACAAGTTCCTCTTTCATCTTTTCACCTCCCAATTTAAAAATCTCTGCTGTGAGCCCATCTTCTTCTGGCGATTTTCCGTTCTTCATCCACTCCTTCTTTCAATACGTCTGGGACTTTTACATCATTTTCTTCTGAATCGTCATTTCCTAGTTCTTCTTCGGAGTAGTATAATTCTCTGTAGAAATTTTCAAATATTTTTATAATTTCCTCCTTATTTCGTCTTACGGTCCCGTCTGGCCTCTTAACTAAAATTATTTTCTTTTTCCCTATCATGAGCTGCTGTTTGTTTTTCTTCAGGTTCTTGTTTTCCTCGACTCTATTTCTAACAAGATTTTCGTTTTATCTTCGTACATCCTCTCTTATTTTCTTCCTTACGGTTTCATTTAGTTCTAGGTACTCAATCCTCTTTATGTAATTTTTCTCTTATTTCAATTCCCTTATTTTCATCATCAAAAGTTTAGTTTCATCTGAGATTTTGCTCTCTTTTTCATTTTAATGCCTGCTATTTCCTTGGCTGTCTCTCTTATTATCTCAGTCAGTATTTTATTTCTGCTGTTGATGTCTTCATCCTCTAACTCTTCCAAGGCGCTGAATCTGTTGCTTAGTTCTATTTCGAATGTCTGTCTGTGTTTCCCTAGATTTTCCAGATCTAGAAGTGGCGTTTTTCCTCTGATAAGCTTCCTTCTTCTCAAGTCTAGTATTTAGTTTAAGCTTACATCGCACCACTGTATTCCTTGTTTATCTTTATTATTACTCGTGCGATTCTATCTGAGATTCCTTCAATTTCTATGATCTGTGACTTCAGGTCTTAATTGGACGGTAGCTTGGCAGAATAGACCACCTAACATTGGTCCAGCAGACTAGACCAGCACTGTTTTGGTCTACTATGTCCTTTCACAAAATACACAAACTAAATTATATCTAATTGTAACCATTTAATTAACAGGACAGCTGGTCTACTTTGTCAGATTAAAATTCACACCATTACCATAACTCAATTACGGAAAATTTTGTACTTGGTCTTGTCTGCCTTGCAACCATTCAATTAATTATAAAGCCAACGCCTGTCGATTTGCCATTTTCTGTTCTATAAGTAGAACGTGTGGCCTGACGGCAGATCCAACTGTTCTTCATTCTTCCTCCACACTTCCGATAGTCCTATAATGTCCCACTTAATCCTCTTATGTTCATTCTGCAATTATTCTAATTTGTCCTGCAAGTGACTGACAGTTCAGAGTCGCCACGTATAGGTCCGTTCGAGCTGCCATGTCGGTATCCTGGCAGTCTACAATCCAAACCCGGGCACTTTTACTTTCTGATTTCCTGCACGACTGACCGCTACCGTTGCCAGCTGAATTCCGCCCTCCGGGCAATGTGGTCCTCCGAGGCTGTTCCCTTACTTGTAGCATCAAGTGTAACGAGAGGAGGATGCGGGTTGGTGTGCAGCCCATCCATGTTCGTTCGCCAAGCAGTTGCTTGGGTACTAACAGGCCCCACTACTTGAACGTATGGACTGGACATTAGGCGTCTACCCCGGTCGGTTCCCTTAAGCCTCAGTAAGAGGAATATTAAGGGGTCTCATCCTAGTTAAAGGCAGAAGACTTTTGGGGCGACAGTCCCAGTTTCCCGGCCAAGGAGAACAATATACGATTATTTAAATAGGTACGTACAATACGTATTGTCTTTCAAAATCAAATCATCTTGCAAATATACTAATGGGAAGAAAATGACCATAATTTCAAGTCCTCTTTGATTCCATATCTTATTCATCTTATCGTTTACTTTAAAGAAAAAGGATGTGCGGTCTATAAAAATAAAATAAAATATGCTTATCACAAGTACCAGGATGTCTGCGCAAATAATTTTTTGCCCCCTCCTTTCAGATCGCCTTCCCTTTTTAGTAATTTTAATAAAAGGAACGACGTACCTTGAGTTTCAAGATTCGAACGAGAGAGTGGTATTTTCTCCCAGTGCCATAGAATTGAAACAAGCTATCATAAGTTCCACCTTGCATGTTGTGAGGGAAGCTAAAATGAGTAATTAATATTAGAAAAGGAATCCAGATATAAAACTTGTTTTCAAGTTATATCCCTGTAAATCTGAAATCAATTACTGGTTACTGAAACGGAGTGAATGAGCACTTACCTGCAACCGTGGCCAGTCTTCAGACTTGAAGTCATTAGGACTACATCCACACCAATCTACAACATGTTTATATTGGCACTTACAGCCTAGTCTTCTCTTCCAATTCGTTACGTGTAAATTGTTATCAACATACGTATGGCAAAATTTTGAGTTTCTCAGTACAGTATGGAAGAATGACTGAAAGAAAGAAAATAACGATCAACATAGTTCTAGTGAATGACGAAAAGAGGAACTGAGAACTTAAAAAAACTAACTATTTTAACGAATTACGTATCACACGACAAATACACGTATTCAGAGGGAGTCCAGGTCTCCAAAAACGCACAATACCACGTGAGATTAATGTTCTGTAAATCGCGGCAAGTTCCTTACAACAATATACTACATACGATTACGGTAGGCTCATGTTCCGTTACAGAAAATGCTTATATTTAGTCATCTTTAGGTTCAATGTTTCACAACTTTCTCCAGTTGCATCGTCGAAAGATGAACATCAATGTTTATTAAGAAATAAGTTACGAGGATAAGAACAGGCTAGGAGAAAGAAATGTTTATATTTGCAGCGTACTGAAGGTCCATGTGTTTTGGTTGTGATAAGGGATTTCGAAATCCTCACGAATAATGTTGAAGCTGTGTACACGAAAAAAAAAGGACAAAAAAGCGGCATTTGTATTCGGAGAACATTTATTGAATTTTATTCGGGTTTATTAAACATTACGACCTTTAGGCAACTTTGGCTCATGTAGTATGGATTATGATGGGAGAATTCGTGTAATGAAGAAATTGGGAGGAAACGGGAGAACCCCGAGAAAACCCGTCCACCACAATGCCCACATGATTTGAGCTGAGGATCCCAAGTACCAGAGGTGATCGCTCTATTACTAAGCCACCGCGGCTCACTCGGAGAACAGTTATCATGACCAATATTTACATATGTGGGAACAAAAATGTATATAGATGTTTATTCAGTAATTTTTAATTCGCGTGCAACAAATGTTTGTATTAATATGTAGTAAAAGATTTTAGGGTACATAATAAGTTAGTGTTATTGTAGCGAGAGAAGCAAGAATTTTGTCATCATAAGGAGACCAGGTTATATGTACATTGCTTCAGTCAGTGTTCAGATTTGGTATTCTTTTTGATATTATGTAACGAACTTCACTAACGGAGATTAATATGAGATTCCTTTTATTACTGTCTCCCAACCTTTAATTCTTTTCCACCCTTCATATCGTCCCCAGAATACTTCTACACATACTAAAGTGTGATCCTTGTTCTACAGTACATATATAAGTGAGATAATATATAATTATGTGTAAGGTAGAGTGAAGGATGTAAAACAATGTTTCACATGCTCAAGAAATAAGGCAGACTATTCCTCGGAACAGCTAACCAGTCGTAACAGCACAATTGAAAAGAAGAATGTTATCAAACGATTAATATATATGTCTCAAGCACAACTTGGATGATGAACGCTTTTGGTTAACTTCTCTATTTCCGCGGCTCTTTTTGTAGTAATTTACGTAACAGAGCTTAACGTTTACGACTTCCCACAAGTAAAAATTAACCTAAAATCAGCTGGTAAATGGATTACAGGGAAAAATTCTAATAAATTTACATCGGAATATGTAGGAAATAAAATTCTAAAAAATTACTCATTTTTCACAATATACTTAGATCAAGCCCTACATGTTTGGTACGCTAATAACGTACACTCTAAAGTAAAAACAGTTATCCAAAATTTAAACACATTTATATTAAGCAATACTATCAACACATTGCCTACCTACCTCCATAATCCTCATATTTTCCAAGATAATCAATTAACTAATAAGTGGAATGTTTGAAAATAGTTGCTGTACATGGGTTTTTCTTTTCTAAAACGAACTTCTTTTTTTTATAGGCTGTCTCCAGTTATATTGGGCCTGTCATTTAAAAAGTTATCCCAAAAAAATAAGTATCGAAAAGAAACACCACTTAACGCTTTCAAACGGGAATATCACGTATTATAGGCTGCCCACACTGTTCTACATAGCACCACGTAATAGCCTCAATCTTGTAGTTTAGTTTGCCATGGAGAGTTGGAGTGCACGGGATCGCATCGCTGACGTCGAACTATCGTTGAGGTCATCTCAGAAGTATCGTGTACTACGAATCCAGACATATTGAACGATCTACAGCAACAAAAACCAAATCAGAGAATATGGTACAGCGAGCATTTATCACTTTCGAAATTGACTCCGGCAGCGTGTGAAGTCTAATGGAGACCATTTTAGAAACATAATTCTTAAAACTCATTTTTAATAAAATAATATGAAAGAATAATTTCTAATCAGAAAATATTTCCTTTCTTTATATATCATTAGTACAACATTAAATGTTGATTAATACCAAGTGGTGCCTGTTTTTTTTTTTTTTTTTAATTTATTTTGAAAACCGCCAAGTGCTTCTGCCCAACCCTGTAGAATCAAAACCGTTAAGTACATAATGTGTCAATTACACCAGAAAAACTTATGATGAATTTGTCCACTATTTTGTCAGGTTTCGACTACCGTTTGAGATGTCTCTCAATGCTTCCTTTTCACCAGGAAAGCGTTTGAACTCTGTGACTACTTCAAGCGCTCACATGAACAGATACAGACCAGTATGTGGTTCACTGAACTGGTAATAGAACATAAATCTATAGGAGGCTTCCAGGAGAAGAACCCATAAACGACGCAGATATCTACTTACCAATGTCAACGGCACTAAAAGGTAGCGTGGAAATTCTTCAATAGAATATGTTTGCCTCTAGTATCCTTTCTCTCTGATTATACAAAGTATAACATCATAATATTCTACAGATTGATGAATGAGTTTATAGACTGTTCAATATCAAAAGTTATTAGTAATAAAAACCAAACTACCATTTGGATTTACAATAATACGCAGAATATAGCCCAAGAAAATGGAATTCAGGTATAATTTCACTGAAACGATTCGAAGTATGTCTACAAAAATGACCCCAATTACAAAGTAATAATAATAAAAATCATCAATCCATAAATATTAAACTTTCAGTTCTATAACCATGTGTACTACTGTTCGTAGGAGTATACTGTCCAAGTGAACTACTCGTGTTTTACAGTAAAAACAGAAAAATAATATCACAATGCTGTCACACATATTGGCTTCATTTATTCGTTTTGTCCTTTTACTTAGCTATAACTAAGGCACCATTTGAATCCCTTACTACTATAATTTCAAAGTGAACTAACAAGTTTTTGCTACTTTTGATTACCTTCATCATTTTAAAAAAAAGACACTTCAACACGATTACTTTATATTATATTACACATACCTCAGCTGGAAGCAATGTATATTTAAAAACAGTATTTAATCCACTGACTAATTTATCTTTGGTATTAACTACGTAATCAACAAATGATCTAGATAATGACACCCAATCACTTCCACCATCCATTTGTACACCCCAAGGCAAAATTCTATCTCCGACTCTCCACATGTGCGTATCACATTCGTAAAATGTCTTATCTAGTCCTTGCTTCTGAATAAAACGTTGTACTTCTCTGCCGTGGGACTTAACGAAATTTTTTCCTTTGTTTGCAGTTAAAAAGAGAACCAACTGATCATTTGTCCTAGAAAAAAATAATAATAATAATGATGGCATCTATGAATATAATTTAATATAAACATCTAAACATAGTTTGAACAAGAAGCACGAAATAATACATTTTGCAACGTACAAAATCTTCATATATGTTTCATTAACTATGTATCTTCATTAATTAATGTCATCCAGATTCTCGTAATATCTTAACAATAATTTATAATGGGCATTATATACACTGGGAATTAACTCCACTAGTTTTGCACAAGACGCAACGAAGAGCAAACAGGTGTAAGCTATCTATGAAAAACGGGCTTCCCAATATTTAATACAAAACAAATAAAGGTTTCTCGTGAAGACATACTGTTCGTCGATCAAAGATCTACGAAAGACCGAAAAGTCCTGAGCCTGCCCCAACGCCATATGTCCGCAGTTGGTGGAACTGCGTCCACCTGAGTGACGGCAGTGTGGTCGGCATTGCGCGCCACCTGGCCACGAACAGGGGTATTAGGGGCTTTCTAGACCGAGTGGCCGTCACATCTTTATTCATGTGACTCCCCAGTTTGCCTCACGACGCTGGGTGGACGCCGAAAAGTGGGACTCTAGCCGGGAGTAGGGATGGCAATCCGCTCGGCTCGCGCGGCGAGTCTAACGCTCGAGTCGAATCGTCGCTCGAGCTCGACTCAATGTAACCGAGTCGCAGGGTGAGTCTCTCTGAGCAGCGACTCGAGCACATAGTGAGCGCCGACTCGGCTCGACTCGAGCATATAGTGAGCGCCGACACGGCTCGAGCACCTACTGGACTCGGCTCGACTCGAGCATATAGTGAGCGCCGACACGGCTCGAGCACCTACTGGACTCGACTCGAACAACTACTGAGCGCCGACTCGCCCCTAGCCGGGAGTTGAACCCGGGACCTTACGGACACGAGTCCAACGCTCTAACCACTAGAATATGGAGCCCCTCACTCATGACTTTATGGCATTATTTCAGGCACTTAGAATTGAGATGGTACAAAGTTTTTATCACTGCATTAAAGATCACTTCATTGCTTTTCCAATAGTGTTTGTCTCATATCTGTAGCACCTTTCATTTCTGAGATACTGCATCTCACGTGCATCCTGATTTTCTCATGATTTGCCACACGCCATGCTGGAAATATGGCCGCCGTTTCTATCCGGAATGGAATCCGATATTTCTAATCATACCATTGTGTTTACGAAACATATACTAATATGTGTGCAAATTATCAGAATTTTTAAAAATGGTTGTGCAACCAATTTTTGGTAAATCGGGCGATTTTTGGTGGAATGACCCAGCGACAATACCCACGCACCACGCATGTCAACGAGGCGCCGATAGATACAGGTTCTTCCATTCTTCTTACTGTGTTGACAGGTTGTCCAAAGTTTGTGTTGGTTGTAAACGACATACAAGACACATTCTCAAATAATTTTAAGGAAGATTAATCCAGCAACTTCGCGGGATAAGTTAAAGTGTAAGCACCGTTTAAAACGCACTGAGAATAATGGCTGTTTGAGGACATACGTAATACTGTTGCTAAAATTAGCCCAGAATTAACGAACAGAAACGGCAGCAGAACTTTCGTTGATGTATTGCTCATCTATCAGATTAGCATGCACAAATACAGAATACTTACTATCGTGACTGATGGAAGCTCAAAACTGCTATTCTGCAGCAACATGCAATGGCAGATGTGCACTTGATATGGTTATGGCCTTTAAGGTGCCAAACCCGAAAGTGCCCATTGTTTGCACCTCGAGTGAACCAAGATTACATGAGACAGGAGTTGCCATTTCTTACCTCACGCGCGATACTCGTAGTACCATTAGAGATATAACAAACCTACGATAGCGAGAAGTCAGAAACAAACCGTGTGTTGATCAAACGGGTATGTAAATCGGCATAATTCAAGCTTCGGCAGACACACTGGATTAAGAGCTGTTACTACTGGCAGATACGGTGGACCTTTTATTTTGAGACGCGTTTGGCGGAAGTAAAGACGACGACATACTATCTGTCCAGTATGTATCCACTGCTCTACACACAGTACTATTAATCTGACAGCACAAGAGGTGGCGAGTAGACTAGATGGGTCTACTTGCTCGTTACGTTATTTCGTGGCATACTGACACGCAAATTATGATCACTGCCCATTTTCTTTCTGTTGTTTCTGGTACACGAAGTGACTGGTAACTAACGCTTGGTGTAACGTCATGCAGTGACGTTCAATGTAATCCATTTGTATTTCGTCTTGAGTACAAAACATATGATTATGATTTCATGTCACGTAAGTGATAACTTATAAAAATTTTGAACTCTTCGTGAACTGAAAGTCATCTATTGTCTTACTTTGTACCTTTAAAGAATCTCACTGCTACCTTTATTTATCAATATAAATCGAAATAATGTACTACTACATAAGAACACAACAAGATGACTCTTCAAAAACCATGTTACCCCACGGCTACTTTGTTGTTGTATAATTGAACCTTGTATAACTGATTA
This sequence comes from Lepisma saccharinum, assembly GCA_022664845.1. Classification (NCBI taxonomy): domain Eukaryota; kingdom Metazoa; phylum Arthropoda; class Insecta; order Zygentoma; family Lepismatidae; genus Lepisma; species Lepisma saccharinum. The sequence goes on from JAGDQP010010232.1 coordinate 36,674, forward strand.
AGCGGATTTTGCTCGGCTCAATAATGAAAGTTGTGCTTATTGAAGCCACTGAGGTGGAAGTCGGTTTCGTTAGCATGCTGATGCAATCGTCGTCCTCGTTCACCTTGGCTATCAGTTGCTCACAAAACTGTCTACGTTGTACGTGATCATTACGTTTCACGTGATGGACTTTGCAACTTCTTGGATGTAACTTTAAATCTCGCTTTAATATTCGGTGTACATTTGTCCAAAGCAGACGTAGAGAAACTGACTAGTGTAGAATGGAACACTATGGGTTTAGGACAGCCTCGATATTCTCCTGTATAGTAACTGCACGGTCATACTGGAGATGTCTTCTTCAGAGTCGAACCAGTTTCCTCAAAATTACTACTCATGTGGTTATTGCAAGGGTGGATAGCACTTGTTCATGCCATGCTAGATTAAAAAGCCATCGAACTTCGCGACGAGCAGCCGCCACACTGTTCTTATAATAAGGCTTTTACTACCAACGGGCGATGCGCCCACTCTATTGTCTCATAACTAAACCACAAAACGTCTCTCGCACAGTTTTGTATAGTGGAAATCTCTTAAAAGCCTTGGGTCCACCAGCCGGATCCCCTAGCACTTGCGTTAACCAAACATCGACACTCACCGTCAGAGAGATTCCGCCAAGATATTTTCTTCGGCGTTGCCAGTTTCTCAAAGCAGATGGCAAAAGCTTGAACCTCTTCCCCCTTGAATGTTTATGTACTTGTGACCCCAAAGAGAGAAAGGAAGGAAGGAAAAAGAAAGAGTAATATTAAAAAAAAAGTGGCAACGTTTGGGACGAAAACTGCACAAGTTTTTCTACAAATGTTGGTAGTTTAGACCGGAACAAAGGTTGAGGGAAGATCTTTATGCTCTGAGCGATTCTGTATGTTGTGTTGCGCCCCCTACCTCACAATGTTGCCAGTTCACAGTTTAAAATTTTCTCTCTTTTTAAGACATCCTTATGTGAATTTAGCATCATTAATAACTGTTACGAAACAAGAGTGATAGTTGTGTTTGATGGATACGAAATCTCCCTGAGTAAAGACAGAGAACAGTAGTATATGCATATCTATGGCTGAAATTGTCCCTAATATACCACATCATATGCAACTTGTGATATATGCGATATATAGAGATGGGCCTTACTTTTAAATAAAGGTAAAAATTATTTGAGAATTCAAGACTCTAGAATTCACTCCAAAACGAGAAAGAAGAAAAATTAGTTTACATATGACGTCCATACTGGATGACGTAAAAGTCGGAAATGCGGGGACTTTTAGGATTTGACTATATGAGGTAAAGAGTATATTATCCTCCAGGTTTCAAAAAGTTACTAATTTTCCTGGGTTCCGACCCCCTACAGATTGGACTACTCTGGAGAATTTTAATTTTACTGTTGTCTCAAATCAGAACAATTGTAGAACTGAGTAACTGTTACTTGAATAACACAACAAGACAATGTCTTAAAATATGGAATTATATCACAATTTACTACAATACTTACTTTATAGGAAAATCCGATTCACTAAGATTTATAACAAAGTCCCACTTCCACTCGAAACTTATCAATTCAGTCATACAATGTAAAAGCATTTGTAGCAAACTCGCTCCACCCCAAATAGTGGCGAATCTTGTTCTGGTCAGATATATATTAGGCAAAACTTTCTCGAGATATAATAGCTCCCTGAACAGGTAATCTTGTCTCTGTACAATAAAAGGAAATATTTATGTCATTTAAAAATGAAAGTATTTTAAAATATTTAAGTTATGATAAGCACATGGATATAATAATAATAATAAAAAAAAAACTACAGTACTATTTATCTCATACTTAACTACTGGGGCTCGATTTCTGTATCCTAAAAACTTTTAAAATATACATGCACTTATGTCCCAAATTTGACCTGAAGTTGAAACTACGACTCAAAAACTGAAAATTTGATCTTAAAATCTTTTTAAAAATTATAGGATATCATTTTATAAAATCGTGATTTTGCGAGTATATACCTAGTAGCACAGCATCGTTCACAACACATTGCTCACCTTAAAATGAGATAAAAGATTTACATTTTATTTGTGATAAAGAGCAAAAATACATTTACCTTTAACGATTAGTTACAAATGAAAAAGTCACATTTTCACTTAAACTTAATTTTTAATAGATCATGACAAGCATTTTCAAACTTCCGGAACTTGCGGTTATCATTAAGTAGAATCTTGTGTGGGTCTAGAAAGGAAAAAAATAAACTAAATATGACCCAAAATAAGCCTCTACACCATATTTTGGCCAAAAGGTAATCTAAAGCAGAAGTATTTATATCACCATTAAACAGCGTCATGAGGTTCACAGAAGCTCAAAATGTGTATACAGTAACCTTGTCATGGAAAAAGAGGCCAAGATCAAAATAAATATGTCTTCCTATTGATAAATAAAGCCAACCAACAATACATTTTATATGATTCTACTTGTACGCCCACAAAAATAATTTCAAACACTAAAACCTAATGTAAGCACAAATCTCCATACATTGAAATAACAGAAACTAGTCATTCAATATTAAAGATTTAATATTTCTTCACTCTTTATGCAGGGAATATTTATTTATTCCGGTCTGCGTCCTTGTACACATGAATGCACAAAGTAAAGCCGGCAGGGCAATTTAAGACAAATGAAGAAAAAAAAAAGGATAATACTTACAACTTATAGTTTAGTATTAGAACACACACACCAAGAAAGCGATTCCTTTCTCTCTTGCCCTCAGAGGACATCGCCTGAAGTCCACCACCTCTGCTGCTGAAACTTACAACAAACGCCTAAAGGAGGTTCTAGTCAACCGAAGCTACCCTTCTAACATCGTAACCAAACAGATCCGCCGTGTATCCTCACACACTCAACCCACTCAAAAATCCAACACACCAGCTCTAATCAGCCAGTTCCATCCTAAACTAACCAAGGTCAAACAAATCCTACACTCTAATTTCCACATTCTCCAATCTGACCCACACACAAGATCAATATTCCCCACCAAACCTAGATTAGTTTTTCAACATCCACCTAATCTTAGAAACATCTTGGTCCGTACGAATCCCTCCTTGCCACACCAAACCGGCGCACAGACATCCCAGATGTAGGGTCTGCTCCATTTTCATCACTTCTCCCACAATCACTATCAATACTGCTAATGGCCGGTACACACTCAATCCCAAGGGTACATGCCACACCCCTAATGTTATGTACATCCTAACCTGCAAGTTCTGTAATGCCTTTTATGTGAGGGGAAACAAGTTTTGGTCTTAACATTCGAATTAATAACCATCGTCACATCTGTACTATCAACAAACCGGATGACCCAGTTTCCTTGCACACCGAGTCCCACAATACCAATTTTGATCTATCTTTATTGGTTGCCATAACTCACATTTTACCCCCTACGACCAGCACCTCAACACGCCGTCTGTGGGAGAATGCCTTTATTCATGGTTTGAGCGCGAAAATTAAACCTGGCCTTAACCTTCAAAAGCTCTAAGCTCCCCTTTTCCTCTGCATTTTCAACACATTTCCATCCACGATCCCACCCTGTACTTACACGCTATACAGTTATTATTATTTCAAGTTCCGGAAATCTACGAGCTACGGCAGTCAGTTGTTCTCCAGTTTTGATGCTTTGTCCGCTACGCGTCGCCACTGTCTCTTCAAACTTGTACTTGGTGAACACGTGAACTTCGCTCTCTTCCTCTATACTTGAAAACGTGTATAGGCACGAAATATAGTGACTTTGTATATGTGAATACGTGTGTGATCTAATACTAAACTATAAGTTTTAAGTATTATCCTTTTTTTCCCTTCATTTGTCTTAAATTTACCTTTTATATATATATATATTGATATTGTGTTAGATTTCTTAACCTTTGCCTGAAGGTCGCGGACTAGAGATTAGCTTCTCAATCCTAAATCCAATCGAGGGTTCGCGTTTCCTAGCCATTGACGCATCAGCGTGTCACCTAAATGTTAATTTTGAAATTTCAGGTCTTCCAGGACATTAGTTTATAAAATTTTACTTCTTGCAAACAAACAAAAAAGTCACTTTGTCAATTAAAAGAAGCACATACCAAGCACATACTGTTTCGTTAAGTCATTATAGAACTTAAAATGCACATTTTGGAGAGATTTCAAACAAAAAAATAAAGAATATTCCAGCAGGCAATTGAGAATATTGTCAAACAAACAAACAAACAAATAGTATATAATCTAAATGAATGTTCCATTGTTTTAAAATAAAGTTTGAAACGTAATATTAAATATATATAATACACAGCCATATTCAATCCACTAGTGGATGAAGCCTCTCCCGGAGAGAGGAGAGCCGAAGCCCTCAACTGTGATCGCTACCTCTTTATTCAGGTAGCTCCCCAATTAAATATATATAAAAATATATATATATATGAGTTTAAAATGAGGAATTCATGTATATGTAAAACCCAACTTCGAAACACATTTTACTGCATATTCTTTTTGGACGGAGATTACTTTATTTTTACAAATGCATTTATACCATGTATTTTATTAATTTATAACATTTTTCTTCTTGCAAACAAACAAAATGCTTAGTTTATGAATTACCAGACTAAGACAAAGTTGCCTAAGCAAGGTAATAAAATCAACTGATGACGTTCAACCTCCAACTAATATGACTCATCTTAAAGCAAGGTTTTTAATATTGTCCTTTAGTTACTTCAATATGAAACCATTCGGAGTGGCTTCAAGGCATCGTAGAGATGTAAATTTAGTGTCTGTAGGTTTAGTGAGATTCGACTGTGTATTGTGAATTTCATGTACGTATGTGGAAAGATGTGTATTATTTATCAACTGAAACACTTCAGTCCAACTGTAAAACCCACTACTTTAAAATTACTCTTCTGTCACTGTTGCTAGACGCCAAAGACTTTTTTTAAGTAGTAGTTTGAGTAGCTGGCGCCATATTGGAAGAATTGGAGTTTATATTTGCCATGTGTAAGCAGAATGTATTTAGGCCATATTTACAACGAATTCCTGTTCGCGTATCAGAATTATGAAGGCTAAGATATTGTATATGGAAAGATATTGTATGTACAGGTAAGCACAGATGTGTTAAAATTCGAAATGGGGTAATCACGGATGAACAAACGGAATCCTAAGAAAAGTGTACCTCAGTCAATAACTGGTCGTAGCATTTACACTAATTCACATAAAATCTTACCTCTCAAAAAGATTAACATACACTTAAATTACATCTTAACGACGGCCTGAAGACAGCGAGATCTGCTCCGAAAGGCTTAGCCATTTCATATCGAAGCAACTACTGAAGAGGACGATATAAAAACCTTACTTTAGGGTGAGTCATAATAGTTAAAATTGCTATATTTGAATTCAAATACTTGACAAAATATATACTGAAGTTAAGGTAATTTCAAAACTCAGTTTAACAAAAGAACCACATTAGCCCAATCAGAAAAGAAAGACATACAAAAGCAGAGCCGGCCAGGTGGTCGAGCGGTCTGCGGCGGTAGGCTATCGACTCAACGGTCCCGGGTTCGAGTCCCGGCAGGGGCATGGGTGTGGATTTTTAACACTTAACAGCTAAAGGCAAATCGTGACGGGCCGAAGTCCAAAGTTACTAAACTGGCCCATATAAAAATAAAGTTTACCAAAGTTTACAAGAGCAGAGTAGAGGATAAGAGAAAGACGAAATGAGGAGAAAAACAGAGAATCAATCAGAAAGAAGAAGATGGTTGATATCAGCTCGGGTACCCTCGTACTCACAAGAATAATGCGAGTTCCTGAGGAACTTCTTACAAAAGTTAATTACTTTAAGTGCCTCATTCTGTGACCTTAAATTTAATATCTACACCTACAGAGGCTCGGTTATAAAAATTGGAAGTTTCCTCCATTCCAACTCTGAAATTATTTCTTCTGTATGAGATGTTCACCATTATGAGACACAGGAAAGTTCAAGCACAACTGGGAGTTGTGGTACTATCCAGGTGGTTTCGAGAGAGAGAATATCGACATCAAGAGTGGAAGGTGTGTGACTGGGAAGCGGATCGCCTGGGTGACGCAGTGGTTAGCGCATTGGGACGGTCACCCAAAGGTCTCGGGTTCGATCCCCGATCCAGCCACATACTTTTCACTCTTTAATATTAAAATTAAATTAACCAATTCAATAAAGGTCCTTCCTTCTAAATGTTAACAGAGTAGACACTAATAAAGTGAAAATTTAAGTTTAAAAAATAATAACTTCAAAAATTCCAGGCTTTTTCCAGGTCCAAAATAGAATTCCAGGCTAATTCCAAGCATTCCAGGTTTTCCAGGCTAGTACACACCCTGCGCGTAAATCTAGTTTTTTCAATTTTTTGACTCGTAAAATTTCAAGCTGCGAGTCAAATCTGACTTGTAGTCGCATATTTCCCGACACGTTCTCTTCGTTGCGATTCCTTTACCATAAAAAATCATATAATTTTGAAAACAATCCTATTCTTTATTACTAGGATGCTATTTATTCCCTGTTCTTTCTCTTACACGTTACGCAGTATGAACAAGAGGAAGAATGAGCCTTCCGAGGACTGTAACTTGTGGTAGCATTTTGCAATTTACTCGCGAATTTCTGCACTGAGAGTCAAATTGATAATATTTTGGGTCTAGTGCAAGCTCTGCAGTCCTTTCCACTTAAAACACAGTTCAGATTGTATAAAAATCATAAAAAGTCCCCCCCCCCCCGTTAATTAGTGGAACGTTGTGGAGGGCATAGTCATGTAATTTCGAACCTTTGGATGTCATTATCCACACATCAAAATGGCTGACACTTATTCGAGAGAGCCACAGCTGCCGAATGATTAGCACTCTTACTTTCGGGTTCCCGGGTCTAATGAACGCGATGGTCCCTGTCCATTTTACCAAAAACTATATCTCTTGTCCTCAGAAGCTTACAAACTCACGATAGAAATAAGCACATAAACAAATTTATACTGCATATTGAATCACATTCTTCGTGTATTAAGATCTGCGTCAAAGCCGTAATCATAAAATGTATTAACATTTAAAAAACTAGAATCGAGTTAATTTTTTTCACACACCTGTTATCTTTGTTCAAATTGGTGGAAAACGTATGTACTCTATTTTTGCAAATCCTGCATGTGTTACGAAAGAAAATATGAAAAGCATGAACGTGTTTATTTCAAAATGAGGTGACTCGATTTTAGTAGCAGAAGTGAGTGTAAATTGAGGGTATGCTTAATTCAGTTTTGAAGTGAGTTTACTACACCTTAAATAGGGCATACTAACTATATTTAACTTGACTTTAGCATAGGTTCACCTTTAAGGCTGAATGTAAATTACCCAGGGCCCGCAAGGCCACTATGCGGGACTTCTGGCAAACTAAGGCAAATAATAAGCTCCTTTATTATATTGTTCGAAGTGGGCGATTTTCCCCTAAATTGTTTATTAATACAATATTAATCTGTATTATGGTAGGTTGGTGTGGTTCTGGGTTGTTAGGAAGCAAGAAAGTGTGAGAATTTAACTATACCTTTTGTTATTCATAGTGTTTTATTTTTGTGCCATATTTCATTTTTTGTTATCGTATCCGTGGAGAACTTTGTGATATAAGTTTGATGATGATTATTTGTTGGTAATGGCTGTGTTTTATTGTTTTAGTATGATAAAAGTTCTTGGTATGTTATATTATGTCTGATTATTTTCTGGTTCATTTGTAGTGGTAAGTTAGTTGTGATAATTTTTTTGTCTTTAACAGTTAGGATGTACTTCTTGCGTCTTTCTTTCATATAAACAACTACGGGAGTTATAGGGATTTGGTTGTAAAGTTCTACTTTAGTGCATTCCACATTTTTTGTGAGTATCGAATCAATATTTAAAAAAAAATTTCTATCTGTTGTGTGTTAATATTTGAATGGAACAGTTCGTGACCATGGGTTACCATTGATCTAAGGATGGACTGGTATAATCTGATTTTTATTTTCAGTGGAAGTGTGGATCTGAAGTAGTATTTTAGCAGTGAATGTGTCTTGAGACCTATTGATTTACTATCTTGAATGTGCTTTTTGAATGTTAATCTGTGGTCGAAAGTTACGCCAAGACATTTTGCAGTATTTTTTGGACTTATTTTTGTATTTTTAATTGTGATATGTCTTTTCTTGTACCTCGTCCAGACGGATAAAAAAACTATAAATTGAGTTTTCTTTTGATTCAAATGTAATCTCCAAGAGTGACACCAATTGATAAATTTCTCTGATTTTTTGAAAATGTTTTATTGCCGACCCAGTTGTTTTCGCTATTGTCCAATAAGCAGGGACCAACTGATAAATTTCTTTGTGATTTTTTGAAGATGCTTTATTGCCGACCCAGTTGTTTTCGCTGTTTTCCAATAAGCAGTGTTATCAGCGAAAAGGCCCAATTTCGTTTGTTGTTGTTGTTGAAGTATAGGTGTGTCATTCACGCATATGGTGTACAATATTGGGCTAATGGTTGCACCCTGTGGAACTCCCCTTTGTATATATTTTATCAGATAGTTCGTTCCCGGATTTAACTTGAGTGGTCCTGTCTGTCAGAAAGTTGTTTATCCAGCGTATGATGGTTGTAGGAAAACTGAGTGAATATAAATTATATATAAGGCTATCGTGCCAAACGGTATCAAAAGCTTAAGTCAGATCCATAAACACAGCAGCAACCCTACTGCCTCTGTTCAGTGCTATTTGTATATCGGTTGTTAAACGGATGAGTTGATCTACTGTAGAGACCTTGGTTCGAAAACCTGCTTGACTGTTTATTATTATATTCGCTTCTTCCATATATTTACTTACTCTTCTGGCCAGTATAAGTTCGCAGATCTTCGCTATAATATTTGTTAGAGTGATGGGGCGATAGTTATTAGAATTAAAACGGTTTTTGTTGGGTTTAAGTATCAAGATTGTGTATGCAGTCTTCCATTGTCATGGTATATAGTCAAGTTTTATGGATGAATTAAAGAGGGCAATTAGAAGTTTATGTACAATTGGAGGGCTTCTTTTCAGGGCCAGGTGTTGTGTTTTTCTTCTTTTTTAGTATAGATGTAATTTCATTCTGTGAAATGTCTTCTAGGAGGATGTCTATATTTCCCATACGTTTATCTTGTTTGTCTAATAGTGTTATGCCGGTGAAGTAATTGATAATTGTGCGAATTGTTTCTGCCGTCTGTTTAACTTTTTCTGAACTGCAGATTTTCTTTTGTCTTCTCAGTAAATTTTGCATGGAATATTTTGATGAAATCGTTGTGAGTAGAGATGGCAGCATTGTCTAACGAACTAAGTAATGCTGTGCCTGCTTTTTTCTTTGGTCTAACGAACTAGATAATGCTGTGCCTGCTTTTTTCTTTCTTTTTGCTGAAATTGATTTCCAGAAGGATTTAGGATTCTTTTGGTAATTTTCTATTAGTGTTGAAATGTGTTCAGGTTTTTGAAGTTCTTTAAATTTCCCAATTTCCTTTTTGATTACTTTTTGTTACCTGTTAATTTCCTGTTTGATATGTTCCAACGGTCTTCTATGCACAATTCTATTGAGGTGGCGTTTGTAACGAATGAGTTCTATAATATTTGAAGATAGTCAGTCTCTCGGTGTTTAAAATTATTTTTTCTTTGGGAATTGTCTGTTGTAGAGGTGATTATTTTATTGTTAGTATACTCTATGTCGTCTGTTGTACTTATTGGTAATTTTATGTCAGATAGATTATGTTCAATCATTTGTCTGAATTTATCCCAATCTGCCTTATCGTAGTTAAGTATTGTTTGTGATTTGCAGTTTTATCTAATTTTAGATTCAAAGTAATGTAGATTTCCCCGTGATCTGAAGGCGGGCTTTTGTTTAAGAAAATACTAAATGTTTATGCTATTATGCCTTAAAATAATTTTACATACGCACACGAAAAATTTGGTCTTGCCGTAAGTAACCTTAAAAAGACACGGTTGAAAGTAATAGTTACATTTTGAAATGACTGAAAATAAACTGGTAACGAATTACTGAGAAACAACAATACTTACAGAATCAACATGAATGTAGAAAAAATGATCCTTATGAAAAAGCACTTTTATTAGCCGCTGCACTTGACGAAGAGCTCTACCATTTAAAGTAAGCAAGAAGGCAATTCTTACGCGATTTTCTTTAGGATCAGCAACTTCTCTTGGCACTTGTGGTGTAAATTCTGAAAAAATATGTTAGTCTTCGTAAGTAACCAAGTAAAAAATAGAAATTTTATCTTGTTCCGGAATTATAATTTTGAAAGGAAAAAAAAAAACAATATTTAGTAAATACTTTGCATAAAAGTTTATGGATTTTAATTAACAATGGAGTTATTGAGAAAAATGTACGTTTACGAAAGTACACATCAAAATATTTTTTCAACTGTCTTCCCGAATACAAACGAAAATAAACTCATGTTAATACAAAATCTTGGATTGCTGAACTTGAACGCCTTTTTGTAACCGTATTTGCTTCAATGCACTGTAAATTCTACCGTTTGCGTTCAGCACCTGAGGAAGCTCAGCAAATTGATTAAACAATGTGCGGAAGACAAGTTACTCTTTTGATGTGCTAATTTAAATAACAAATGTTCTAAAGATGACAAGCATAGTCACTAAGAGCCAAAAGAATTCGAAAAAGCTCATAAACAAGAACATATTACGGATACAAGACACACACAGTCCCACAATGATAAGCTACGTGTTACATTGATATAACTACGTGCACCGAGTTGTATATAATATAATCCCTATATATTCCATCTTAGCATAGGCAATTCAAATGTGAAAGGCTGAGAATGAGTCATTTATCTGGAATATGATGTACAGGCGTTCTCAATTGGCCTGAATCATTATAAAATGTGGCTTATCGCACATATATCATTTGGAAGTATATTTTACACAACATTTAATAATTTTCCACCTGTATATTTGATGCTTTCATCAGACAATTCGTAATTTTCGAAAGGTACTTTTCTAGAATACCTTAAAGCAAGAGTTTTAATGTTATGTGGAAGATAGAATTTTACTTCTTTGTTTCAAAGAACTTTATTCTGTATATAGGAAATGTGATGTTGACAACCGAGAAAAAAAAAACTGACTTGCACTAACAAGGAAGAATCCTTTAAATATAAAAATAAATTTAACATTACATTGCTTCGTATTTTTTTCTAAACTTACGAGATGTTTCTTCTCACGGAAATACGATTATTTTATGTCTTTCGGGTTTAATTTCATGTAATATTCCTAAATATCTTGCAACCGTTTCGTTGGCATCTTCAGAGACGCTATGATGTAAATTTAAACTTTCAAATTGTTGCTCTCCACGCAGGATTTAATCTGAAATAGCCTTCTGTTTTTTTCGATGGATTTCATGAATCTCTTCCAAAATAATGATGTTTGTCTTGTGAAGAACCTGTGTTTCTCGAAAATACATTGGCACTAAAATATTCTAGCACAGCCGATTTCTCAACCTATCCCTTATTACAACTGAGCTTCTTTGATTCTAGTTTCAACTGTTCTTTGGACGTCAGGACCATACATAGCCCTAATCAGCCAAAACTAAAATCAAATGTGACCTGTGAAGGACAACATACAGTTTCAGAAATCAATTGAAATTAATAAATTATTCTCCGGACAGGTAGAACAGAAACTATAATCGAAAAACACAAAATTGTTTAACGGAAATGTTAAGAAATCGGCAGTGACATACATACTTTACCACGTATACGTGAAAAGCCATTTATTCTCAAGAAACAGAGATGCTTCTCAAAACACATAATTACTATGAAATAATAATAAAGTAATCCATTTGAAAAAGATGTTACAATATAGAAAACTGTTGTGAAAGCTTAAAGTGTTGTTTACTTTATATCATATGATACCATATACTGCATTTTATAACCACGCGTAAAAAGTAACTATACTTTTCTTTTTCAAACACACAATTCAAAATTGTTTCAACTCCTCTAACATGATTATCCATATCGGTATAACTATGAAACAATCTTTATACCATCACATAGTCCATATTTAATTGAAACCTCAATTCAAATTTTAACCTAGCGTTAGTAGACCCACATTCAACTAACGCAAAACTAGAAATATTCAAGGAAACATCGCTGTCCTATTATCAAAATTAATTAACAAAACAATCATAAAGTATCCTTACTAGATATCCCTGTCTCAAAGACATTTATAGTGAAGAATCCTCCACAGGCCTCTTTTGGATTTAAAGGACACTTCATATTACAGGAAGAATCTGGGAGACGTGCTGTGGACGGAGGTTCATCATTTCCGCAAAAGCATTCAGTCCTGCATAAAATGTAAACAAAATACTTCTTGAGATAGATCAAGTTACTTTACTTTCATTTCCCCTGTGACCATTTTTTTGTAAACAGAATTAATGTTTATTATTCTTGGAATTGCCTAATCACTTCAATAATTGCCATTACATGTTTACTGTTTGGCTTATATCCTACTGGCACGAAATATAAAAAAACAAAGAATGAAAACCGAAACTGACAGACGAATTAGCACACACAACTCTAATTAAATATACACATTTCCCACTTTTATAACTTAACATGCTAACGTACAGAACATAAAATAAAGAAGAATAAAAAATAAATAAAACGTGACGAGTATAAAAATAAAATAAACTTGAGATCAATATTAAGAACACGAAAACGCGCTCATAATAAAAAAAAGTAACGATTATGTACTTTTAGTATCCTTTGCATTGCTTGTATTTCTCAATACGTATAATTTTAAGGTTAATTAGTAAAGCAACGATCTCCAACAAAAGATGGCAGCACTATCTCCGTATATGTCTAATGTATTTTTATCGTTGCACAAAGTTTCAATGCTGCTCCTACTAATTCAAGCCTAGAGAGTTCTTCTAACTTTCAGGGAAGAAAGTTCATAACCAATTCAAGAGTTCGAGCAATGCCGATTTTTAAGACTCAATTCAAGTGGGTTGTCCCGCCTTTTCCGTTTTACGTTAATTATTCAAATTTCAGTACAGGAAAACAGAAATTAACTTTCACGGACCAAAAATTAGTTTCGTCCTTCAATAAGGAGTACAATTAGTTTTAATAAAATATTAACAATAAACTCAGGATTGTGTCAAGACACTTTGGAGACAGATTAATGTCCCAACAAGTGTCTGCATACAATCCTGCAATTACTGCTAGCATTTAATTAAAACTAATTGTACTCATTACAGAAAGACGAAACGAACTTTGGTCCGTAAGGGTTAATTTCAGTTTTCCTGTACTGAAATTTGAATAATTAGCGTAAAAAGAAAAAGGCGGGAAAACCCACTTGGACTGAGCCTTGATTTTCTTTTTTGTTCATTGTTGAAAGAACTTTTGTTACTGCGGCGATGAACTTGCGAGTTCCATAAGCCATAGAGTTAGTTGAAAGAGCTTCACTGTTATAGGTTTTGATATTCACAACAACAATCAAGCGATTTCAACAATGAAGAAAAACTAAAATAAAAAATCGGCATTGATCGAACTCTTGAACTGGTTTATGAACTTTCTTCCCTGAAAGCCTGAACTCTCTACGCTTGAATTTCTAGGAGCAGCATTGAAATTTCATGCAACGACAAAAATACATAAACATATACGTAGATAGTTCTGCCATCTTTTGTTGGAGATCGTTGCTTTACATTCTCCTCAAGTCCATTTTCGAAAATGCATAATAATAATTTGGGGTCTTAGCAATATGTGGCTGACTGTTTACTAGTACTCTGGCATTTGTCATCACATCTTATAAAGAAGAAAGCATTACGTATTATGAAATCTATCCAAGAAGCTGTCATAAAAGGAGGGTAGCCAATTTTGTGAGCAATTGGTGTTGAATATTTTAACTGATTTTCAATTGAATACAATATAGTTGGCATACCACGTTGAAAAAAGCTATTCTGCATTATTCTAGAATAATAGATCTTTTCCAATAACCAGAACTTATTGGCCATTCTTCTGATTCACAACGTATATGCTTAGAGACGGCTAAAACCTTTCCGAAATGTTCACCAATACTGAACAACAACAAAATGAGTGAAATATAAAAGTAAATAACTTGATATTAGGAATAATTACGCTTCAATCACAATCGACCAGCAACATGTTCGTTCCCCCAATTATCCTAGAATGCAGTCCAAGACTGTAGTAAATACTGAGGTATTACTAACTTAAACCATCATCAATGGTGCAGACTTCTTGCCTACTACACACGATGCAGGTTGCTGTAATAATCTAAAGGTACAAAATATTACTTATACAACACCATTCTTAATCGGAATGCCTAAAGGCCATAAATAAAATCAATTCAATTCTCTTTAAGACCTTAACATTTTTATTAATCAATCTATTTTAATGCATAAATAATAATATATTGCAAAGATACTTACGAATATTGAACACCTGCATATGTAAATCCTGATTGAAGGCACAAATTTATACATTGTTGAGGTGAATTGTCATTTTTTAAATTGGCGTAATATCCTGATAAAATTCTAAAAGCTCTCTCATCTTGATAGCAACCAAGGGATCTACCAGCAGAACGACCTAAGGATAGGAAAAGGGAAAAAAATGAAGCATTATATTGAGTAAGGTACTATTCAACAACATATTACATTTTAAATGTAATATTTTTCCACGACAATGTTTTCTTCTCTTCGGGGAAAAACAATAAGGACATAGAAACAAAGTAGCTTTCAAATATCCTTCCCTTTAAATTAAATATTTATTCCTTTTAAATGGTGACTTTTATTCTCATTGTATGAAGAACGGTTTCGTCTACGAAGAACTTGCGACCGAGTGTTAAATGCGATCGTGGGAAATGAGATCGAGAAGTTTGCAATTTGTTTTGATTTTATTTTAGTGTAATGGGGAAGAGATTAGTTTTCATACTAATTTCTATGATAAAGCCTCGGATCGCGATAATCTGACTTCTGAATTTGTGTGAAATGTGCATGTTATTGTTTTGCCCGAAATCGCCTCTATTTTGAAAGAATACGTTTATATGTGAATTAGATTGTTTTGTCCCTTGGGGTATTGTCAACCAGGGATGGTCCAATATTTATGGCGAGGTTTCAGCCCAGGGGTACAACCTTTTTTTAGGCTTGGGTTGTGTCTTCTAATCTGTATTTGCTGATATTAGATTTTTGACTTTTACGTTTAAGGTGTGAATGAGTCTGAGGCTATTGGATAGTTAAGTTTATATTAGGTTTAGAAAATTCTTAATCAGGACTAATTATTACCAGGGGAATGTCACTGTTCATTTCATTTATGTGTAGACATTCTCCAATGGTCAAAAGTATGATAGTGTGACAATTGAAGGAAATAGATTTGAATTCTGGGTTAACCCAGAATAAATATCAGAGATTCTGAAGATAGGGCGTGCGCCTGCCTATCATGTGCGGGATCCGAAGTCATATCTTCCGGTGATGACTTAATAAATCCGTGATCTGCTTTGTTACGGCAGAGATAGCCCGAATCAAGAAAGAGTAGAATTTATCTCCCACGTGTAGGTGGTGGTTTGCGCACAAGTTTGATTTGAACTGTTATTGAAAGTTATTAGTGATGTCAATAGCACGGATATCGTCACTTTCTTTGCACGATTGAAAATAAGTATAAGCAATGAAACAAACGTCAAAGGAAATAAACGAAAAATCTGTTACT
>JAGDQP010010233.1:11864-56480 GCA_022664845.1 Lepisma saccharinum
GGGGAGTGCAACTATCTTCATTAGGCCTCGCCTATTTGCTCTTGCCATGAAGGTTTTATGATGGACAAACAGCGTGTGCGAGCATTTTCATAAGGTTCTCCCATTCCTCCAAGGTTTCTTTATTCCACCAAACATCCCATCATTCATTCGGTATGAGCTACAATTGCCTAAAGGCCTTAAATAAATTTAAGATTCAATCAGCTTTTAGGAAAGCAAGTCAAATGTAAGACTATAATAACACAATGCTGGTTACTACGTATTGTGTTGAAGCAAAATCGAATACAGAATATGATGACAGCGGACTGTCAGCATCAGGAACCAGACACCAGACTGTTTTATTATTCAGCCAATAGAGTGCAGCATGGATGTCACACTGTCTGTATTCACATGATAGACACTGGTGTCGTCGTTCTCGCAATATCATACTTTGAGGAAATGAGGACCAAGAATTTGAGAGAGCTGTGGAGCGAGCTGTGGATACATTTTGCTCTCCAAGGATTGCACACATTGGCTTCATTCAAAGGACTGAGCGGCTCACTGAGGACTGAACGCTTAGTGAGCGTCTGGGATCGGAAATCCTTCGGATGGCAGTTAAGATTTATGCTCAACGAACTGCTGAATATTATAAAGCGCAAGGGTGAATTTAGACGAGCAACAGAATATCGTACAGCGCAAAGAGTGGTAAACATGGCGTGCGAGGAAGATGTAAATGTACTTGTAAATATGCCACGCAACCCCAATGTAAATATGCAAGCATGATCAACAGCTGGATCCTGTGGATTAAGAACTAAAATAAACTGGTGTGAAGAAAAGGTGAATCAATAGGACATTTCTGTTACCATCTTTTCCCTAAAAACATTAATTTCTTTATTCCACCAGTAGTGAGCAGGCGTGGCCCATTGCTAGACCCACACCTTTCAAATGTACCTAAGGTGGACGATTAGGGCTACTAATAACAGTGAGTCCAGTCTTTATCCTATGCAGAAATGCATTTATTTGTTCATAATTAGTAACGTGAATTTATATTAATATGAATTTCGGATTACTTGTACATTTTGAGATTAAGAAAATGATTAACTAAATCACACGGGGTAACACAGTGCGCAGCCCCTGACACATACGTGGAATTTTGTACTTTACTAGAAAGAGAAGAATTTTGGTTATATTTTAAACCTTGATGGCAAGGTTCTAGAACACTGGCCCCCTCCACTTCCAAGTGTCCAAGTCAAGAAAGTGTTCCTTTTACTTTCAAAAGTATTTCAAAACAAGTGCCATTATTCTCTACATATGATACTCCTGCCGATAAAAAATAAAATAAAATGAATTTTATGGACGTATGATACTCCTGCATCCGATCCAGCGTTCTAGAACCTTCCCCATTTACTGGCAGTTTTTGGACTGCTGGTTGTCGCTAGATATTCATATTAAAGCGTACGGTACATACGGCAGAATAGCTAGCTGTCATAAAGTGCATAATAACCGAAGTAGCTTATGTAAATTGCTACTTAAAACTTTAAATATAATTTGCAGTTTCGAATCCCAATTTGGGCGCGGAAACGTGACTACCAACCTGGTCAATTCAATGTAGGAAGTTAGAAACAGCTTAAGAATTTAATTTGTACGAAATACATTTTAAACTCTTTTAATATCACATGAAAATTGTGTTATTCCTAACACCAGAGTGATGTTTATATGAAAGTAGCGGTTCAGCTCTCTTGCTTCGCAGTGCCGTATTTCGATGCAAGCAAACACACAGTTAGGTATATATGCATCTCTAGCGCACCATAACTTAGATGATGTATTTACTACAACTAACGTTTTTCTAACAGCTTACTATTCTGAAGCAGGAAGTGCAGATGATGACTTCCTGATATTTCATAGTGCGTATTATTATACTCGTACGTAACGCTGAAACTTTCTGCTTGGGAAGCCATTTTGTCTATACTAACACTTCCGGCTTAAATAGAGCGTGATATTCCTTGGCTCGAAGAAAACAGTCAATGGCATTCAGAGAACAAATTCACTGGGCGCTAATTGAGTGCTCAGTGAGCGCTCACTACTTAGAATGCTCCCATTGTCTTTCTGTGGTACAGTGTCATTTATTACGATATAAAAAACTGGCATATAAGGAATTCTTTTTCACACGCAAGAGAATTCTTATTTGTATCACGCTCACGACAGGATAACCTATCTTGTAATCTCACCACTATCTTGGAACCATTCCTCATCTTGTACTACTGTGCAATAAGCAACTAACTACCTAACAGTCCGGATAAAGCTCTTCTGCTTGCGTTATCGTTCCACCAACACCAAAGCACCCACAGTATTTGTTATACGTAATGCGAACACTACATCAAAGCGGA
This sequence comes from Lepisma saccharinum, assembly GCA_022664845.1. NCBI lineage: Eukaryota > Metazoa > Arthropoda > Insecta > Zygentoma > Lepismatidae > Lepisma > Lepisma saccharinum. The sequence goes on from JAGDQP010010233.1 coordinate 14,228, forward strand.
TACATTTGAGACCAATCTACTTCACCCCAAATTCACTACCCATCAATGAATAAAAGGGAATGGACACTAAAATATCATACATTGACACCAGTGCAGTATGGTCAACACTTCTTGGAGTTTCTCAAGGTGCCTGTGAACTTATCTCATGCCAATACAAGAAAGAATGCCCTTGTAAAGCTTCCAGGTGAAGAAAACTGCAGCTCGTTTGCACCCTGCTGAAAAAATTTTGCATAGAAAAATGCGATAATATGTGTGTAGTGGAATGTACTTATGCCAGATAAAGATTGTATTGTATTAGGTTAAGCTTAAAGAAGTTATTTAACGTTTTTAAAAGCATGTTATTATAATATTTATTGTTTTACGAAGTTTAAACTATAACTACAACAAGTTTTGCATGTTCGTTCATATTTGGATATTTGATGTGAAATGGAAGAAGTTTGTGGATTGCTCAACAGAAGAGAGCAGTACGTATACAGTCATTATAGAAAAAACGGCATTTCTCAGTATCGAAGGATGCGAGTGAGTTTCATATATACAAATTTTTGCAGTCATTATACAAAGACTGATCATCACTTCCAACTCATCAACATGCCAAAACCACCGAAGTCAGGAACACATCAATTACCAAATGTCGTCATGCAAACTTCATCCATAGTTACACCAAAATCATCATCTCAAGGAGTGGTACCTAAACATAAGCTTAGCACTGATCAACTGTCACGAACTAGATCACGCACACCACCATCACGTCATTCAGGCAACGGCAAGTCACCACCAAGTAAAAGATCACATACGCTCAGCGCTTCAGATTCCGATCAAGAGCAGCAAATGAACATCACATCTTCAGACCACGATGAACAGCTAGTAGCTTCCAAAGCTCCTCTTCACTCTTTTCTTCTCACAAAATTTGACAGCAGGTTCGAAACGACAAAACAACTTTTTCAGCAATTAATGAAAATATGTTCCTCGCAAAGCTATTCACCAGATAATACCGACACGTAACGGAATAATCATCAAGTCACCTGACAGTACTTTAGCTACAACCATCAGAAACAAGTTTATCTTTGAAATCTTCGGCAAAGATGCTCAACTTACTTCTCTAACAACTAGAACCATCCGTATGCAACCACCTCCTAGACGAGCACCACAATTATCTGTTGTCATTAGGGGCGTTGACCTAGATATCACAGACGAAGAGGCAGAAGCAGAATTGAGAGAGGAAGGACACACTATCACGAAATGCCTAAGAATAAAAACAAAAGAAGGCACTAACAGCTATATGATTCGTGTACTCACTCCACACCAACTTACCATAGACCTACTATTATAACACGGTGCATACATCTATAGACGTCGACAGAGAGTCGAACCATCTCGTACACAACCACCATTACCTTTATGGTGTGAAAAATGCCAAATATACAATGATCATTCCACAGATGAATGCAAGAATCAACCTAAATGCGGATACTGCACCGGAAACCATACCACAACAGCCTGCACCAACCTAGCAAATCCACCGAAATGTAGTCAATGCAATGTGAACAACATCCAACTTTCTAATACAAGTGTAAAGGTCGCCCAGAACCCGATCCAGACTCTAATTTCCTAGCAGTGCCTCTTCGCGTCCCTGCATCCACAGAACCCTCTATCAATCAATATATCCATCCTCCTCCGACCATCGAACAAATTATCTCTTTCCTAACACTAACCTTTCAAAATCTATTCCCTTTCTAACGAAACGCAGTTCTACACAAAATCACGCTTGCAGCTAAAGAAATCCTTAAAGTACAACTCCAGGCAACATACTCAGGTCCGTATGTATTCTTCTCCATACCAATCCTGAGTAAATTACACAACACCTCTCATCTTCATTTACTTATCATTCACTCTTCATTCACATTACCGCACAGTATTCATAATTGTTATATGTAGGGCTCATCTGTTTTCCATCAATACCTAGCGTCGCCCCTAGGTGAGAAGATAATCATCCATTCGTCCTCTTTTGTGCCAAAGTGTTGTTATGTCAATTTGCACCTCACAGTCATCTTCCATTTCATAATCATCAATATATTTACAACCTAATTAATGATTATAAGCACAATGCTTATAATGTCCAGATTTGTTAATCTTGAGAAATAAATTATATTTGAATGTTATAATCACTCTTAGACCACCTACCCATCTTCAAGTCCCATATGTTTCCTCTTCCTTCCCAGGCCTGGATAGAGTGCGTAACCCTCGAAGCGGGTGCTGGCCACACTTGTGGACCAGCAAAAGAATGTTACGAGCGAATCACTCAGACTACACCGGCAATTCCAGCGGATAGTCCACAACTATATTAAAGCTTACAAACTATGCCAATAGGTCAAAACATGTAACAAACTCGCCGACACTTCTCACCCCACGAAGTACTGGAACACATTCAATCAACTAACAGGAAAACACAAAAACCGTGTATCCCTTACTCAATAACAATCAGGCATTACATTCAGACAAAGGAAAAGCAGATACATTCGTCACATATCTTCAATCTCCACCTATAAATCCTTTCCGAAGACATCCTGTCGAAAGAATAAACTTTAACTCGCCGAACATACAACCAAATACAACCCATACACTACCTGATCACCCACTCACTACACCAATCACCCCACATGAACTCACCCAAACGATCGCCCGCAAAGGTACTACAGCTCCTGGCAACGACACCATATCCTACCGCCACTTGAAAGAAGCTCCCCTCATCCTCATTAACCTCCTAGCCTCTCTCTACACCTTCATACTCCGTACAGGATTCTTCCTCATTACATGGAAAACCTCAAAACCCTCATGTTTCTGAAACTCCAGAAAACACCCAATCTTGTATCCTCATATAGGCCCATCGAACTTAGCTCCACGCTCAGCAAAACTTTAGAAAAAATACTCTTCGTCAACCGCCTTCACACTCACCTAGCAGAACTCAACCTCCTACCTATATACCAAGCCGGCTTTCGTCCACACTTCAGCATCAACGATCAATTACTTCGTGTCATAAACACCATCGCTAACCACTATAACACAAACAACCCTTCATGTCTAATTCTGTTTGATCTTGAAAAAGCTTTTGACAAAGTATGGCACGAAGCCATAATCTCTAAATTTCAACTCCTCTTACCTACATTCGATTTATCTTTCATGTCCTAGGCAATCGTATCACCTACATCACCCTAAACTCCAGTATCTCTCATCCTATACTCCTTCATTGCGGAGTCCTTCAGGGCTCTGCACTCTCTCCACTTCTCTACCTCCTCTTTGTTACTCACTGTAAACCCAATTAACTGTTTTGTTTCTCTCACTGGAACTGTCACAATTAAAATTATGTTGGGCTTTTGTAAACTCTCCATAGATATGTATGAATGAAATTAAGAACTTTGTTAAAAATAATTTAAATGATCTAATTTTAGTCAGTGAATACGTTTTGTAATTCAACACACTGCCAAAAATATCATATAGTCAAATGTTGTTAGTTCACCAATACTTTGTATACGTTCTTGTTCAACGTGACTCTCGAACCATTAAAATAAATAGTTTTCTTCAACTCAAAATTTTTGTTTTCAAACAAATAAGTTCTATATAATATCACACAGACACATACACGGAACCAAGAAAGAAAGGATGTCCAACAGGTGTTGTTCAAATAATTTCTAGTGTTTTATTTTATGTCGAAACAAGAAAGTCTATTGAAGCAGACACACTAAAAACACACCATAACAACCAACTCATTGGCGGGCCAGTAATCTGAATCCTCCAGAGCGGCGATACCTCCGAAATCCTCTCTTTGATTGTTTAACATGATTCAGCCAGCATAATCATTGACTACTAGAAGATCAAGCTTCCGTACTAAAGTTCCCGTTTATTAATCAGTGGACAGCGGGTCCACAGACTCTCGCTATTGAAGTACCTCATCCAACCCTTGGGGGTACTTATTTCGAAACACTACCACTTATCTGGCATTATAAAGATAATAATATTTTGATGCGAAATCTGCATCATAACAATCAAGGAAAATTTAAGTGGCGTCACCGCTTGCGAGGACACAGACAAATAGTCCGCAAAATCGCAGGTTATTCCTAGTGTTAATATGGAGATTGTTCTAATTACGCAAAATATACTCCCAACATAAAAAAAATAAAGAATAAACAAAATAAAATAAAACATTGATCGAAAACAAATAAATATAGGTACAAGGCAGGATAGCACTTCAAGATCCTGTGTCACCAAGCAATACTGACACATTTGCTGTTATGAGGACACGTCTAGAGATATACGCAAAACTTGAATGAACACTGCTATCAGAGTCATCTTACAAATAACATCACAATGGGCTAGTATATGAGAACCTTGCTCAATTAACTTTACCTGGCCCATGACCGCTATGTAAACTGATCTGGCAATCTCTCTCTCACGAAGGAAAAAAATTTTTTTACAAATAATACTTGAAGAATTCTGGCAACAGCCCCCTCTCGTACGCAGGGTCATCTGGCACCAAAGTGACATTATCCGTCTATCACACCGTAACCTTTCACTTAACGGGAAAGATATTTACTGTAAAGGAAAATGAATGTGCATAGTCACACTGGCAGAGAAATACTACAAGCCTAATCCATCGACCTGGTTCTCACTAATTAATTACATACAAGGGGAAAAATCTGAAACCTACTTCTGTATATTACAACAGGTCGATAAAAAAAACAACCCATTATGAACCTTCAACTCACTTCCTGCAAATAGACGGAAAATATCTCTCAGGTACCACACCCAAAACTGCACAAGGAGAGGCTATTAAAATATTAGAATTGGATTGTATTCTCAAATTTACTCTTATAGGATTTGAAATTTTACCTTCCTTAAAAGTTTACCTTTTAGCATGCATTTACTAGTAACGAACAAATCTGTCAACTTATTTACTGAAAAACAGGAGTAGTTAAATTATACACCCTTGAAATTTTTAATCGCAGCATTATTTATTACATTGCCTGCCAAAACATTGAAAATGGGTACATTCCCATTAATGAACTTTCTACAAAATTGAGATGTTTAAAAAGAAATATTCAGTTTATAAAACATATAATTACAAGCTACATTTTTAAGTTAAGTATCTGTACCCAGAGACCAAAGAATCACAATATACAAACTTCCGTATTAGCAATTCCATATCAAGGATTTTCATATGGCAAAATTAACAAAATTATGTAATGAATTTAGCTTACTAGTTAATTATGAAGTGTTAAAGCAATAATCTAGAATATTATTTAAATTACAAGTATTTTATGAGACGATTAAGGACATTACGTTACAACGACAAGGGACAAACACACAAAGTGCAGCTGTACAGACAAAAATAAGCTACCATTTGCCCGTTACTTTTTGAATTAAAAAAGAAAACTAAGAGAGGCTCAACGAGCGGATGAAAGCCTAGTTGGTACTTAAAGTGAATACATTAACAAATAATGTTTACAACAAACGAATAAGTTACTTTACACAAATTATTACGATATCGTCTCAAAAAAAAAACAAAAAACTAGCAGGATGTTTAGAATTACTATTAATTACTTGTTGATATTTAATAAAATATATATTGTAAATACTTACACACAAACATATATATTATGTTAGTTACTTCACCCCTTCCACGTTTAGAATTAAAAGGAATGCCAAGAAGAGGTTAAGAAAAAGTGAAGTGACTTTAAATGTTACCCCTAGAACACCACAAACTTATGTACACAAACTAAAACCTCGGACAATTTTACATGTTTCATTAAAAAGAATTACTTTTGACTGTTTTTTAAATATTTATATTTAACAGGTATAAAATTTTACATATTTAACTAATTTGACTTTTGAAGGTTACATACACCAAAAGAAATTAATACATAATACCAAACAATAAATTTTGAATTAGTTTTTAAACCTAAATTTTGCCCAAAACACGCCAAGTGATTCCCCACGCCAGGGAGCTAAAGCTGAGATTTATTTTTCCATTTTTTTAAATGTCCCTCGCTTCAGATCGCAAACACTAATGTCACTGGACAGTTTATCGTATTTTACGAAAAGAATAAAAGGGCTAATATTTTTTTATTGAACACTAGATGTAAATTATTTAAGTTTTGTTTAAAACTTTTAGCATGGCGTCAGGTAAAACCACGAGGCTAATGGAAAGCAATTAACTAAATTGACATTTAGTTTACTTTTTCATCACCGGCTTGGAATTTATGTAGTAACTAGATTAAATAGACTTACTAAATATGTTGATGGGTGTAATTTTTTTAAAAAATGACATGCAGGAGGTCTCCGAAGTTTAGTTTGGGGTGGCTACTTTTTTTATACACTTATGGTATTATGTTGGTTTTTGGGTACGAGGGGTTTTTAACCGAACCGCACGGAGTACTGCTTATTTGAGTTAAAAACACAACTAAACTTGAACGAAACACACACACACACACACACACACACACACACACACACACACACAAAAAAAAAAAAATGAATAGGAACACATATGAAGAAAGAAACGCTTAATAGCACTTGAAATTAGTAGGCTTTTAAGTATAAATAAAATATTACTTTAACTAATAAAATAAGAGAACTTAAAATTATTAATTTGAACTACTATGACGTTACCGAAATATTAACCGCCTACTACAATTTACTTTTAAATAAGAGCTGACTGCCGCTGCCACCTATAGACTACGTATATTAGAAGATTTTAAGTTATTTAACTAAATTTAAAATATTTAAGTGAACAAACAACTTAGAACCGCTACTTCAGAGACATTTGTTGACTGTTTTGGAAACACACGACTTTGTGTTCATTAAAAAAATTGATTAATTACTACACCGGCAGATGGCATGTGAGGCTCACCTAGAGACATTACAACCACACGGATGAAACTTTACTAGCTCTTTAAGACTTGAATGAAGGTAACAATAGAATTTAGAAGAAGATTTAGAAGATTAGTTTAGAAAAGGTCGGCAGTTGAGCGAAGTCGGTTTCCTGGGGGTCCAAGCACACCGCAGTCGCCTAATCACCTTTTCCAGGGAGATCATCTTCTTCAGCTGAAGTTTCTCAGGTTGAATTACACTCTTCAGCTTCTGTCTCTCCACAAGTTTAAGTTTTGTAATCAGATCCATAAAATAGTTTCTCGGTCAGAGGCTGTACCCAATGTGATTCTTGTCAAAGAGTCCTCAAGTAGACTATATTTCTGAGCAAGTTCTTGCTTACAGGTTAGAGCCTGCCACTCTAGGGACTCAAAGTCGAAGTCTCGAAGCTCCTTCAAGAATTTCACTTTTTTGTCTTAAAAAATTTGCTCCTGAACAAACACTTTCCTGGGTTCAATGTAGTCACAAAATTCATTTTCGTCAACTTCAAGCGTCTCACATATTCGAGATAGTAAAAGAGCATTAGTATTTTGATGTTTAGGTTGACAATTTTTGTGTTTTGTAAGTGACATTCTGCGAAGCTACAGGTTGGAGGCTCATAATTTCCATCCTTTTGGAAGCAGAATAATTGGTAGTGATGGTCAAAAAGATCATTTGACCTAGTCTCCGTCGCCTCATTAACATTCAATAAATGGGGGACAAAAGAATCTTTTTCAGTCGAAACAGAAGAATCTTGCAGGGCAGATATGTTGATGTTTAGATCGTTACAAATGTCTTCTTTTGACAAACACATCTGATGAACATCATCTTCCTCAACAGTCCAGATAGGATCATCAAGTATTTGGCGAAGAGTTTTAACGTTGATTGTTACAGTCGAGTTAACAGTCGTGTCTCCAGGACATTCGTTAATATTTGCTGTGGTTTCTTGTCCTGTGACGTTGAAGAGCTCTGGAGTCTCTGATGCTGAACAAATCCTATCTTGACTCAGCATAGAAGCATCATCACGTATTGTATTCTCTGATGCAAAAGGCTCCTCTGGCATATTTATGTTCATTTCAGAACCCGAAGCACCAGATGTTGTTGTGATATAACTTTTATGTTTCCTTTGTCTGCTCATTCTACAAAATGGCTTTCTACGTTTTAAACGGGGCGTAAATTTCTTCTGTCTGTGCAAAAGTTTACGGAAAGGAAGGCGTCTTCTTACATTAACTGCTTGTTCATCATCTATCAATTCTAGGTCTCTCATAGTTGTAGACAAAGGTCATAGTTGTAGAGAAAGACATTCCCTGGCCATATCTGTGTGAATTATATAATGTAAGTTTGACTTTGCGCTGAACTCCTAATGGAATGCACATGGTCATCTCAGGAACAGTCATGTGCACAAAAATATTAAAAGTTGTGATACTTTTCGTAATATTCAGTTCACTGAGAGTACTTGATGCTAAAACTGGAAGACCCATTGTAGGAACATGCAAATCAATTTCATAGAATGGCACATTAGAATGAAACGTGCGAAGAAAAAAATCGGTTTGAATGCAGACTAAGCTGTTCTCAGTAAAACATCGATTCAGCATAAGTTCTTCTGGTTTCTCTGCCTCATAGTATCTTAGAAATTATCTGCGACAAACCACCTGCAAACATATATCATTTAGCCAGACGGGTCCATTCCGGACAACAGTGAACACTTTTTGAATTCCGGTGATGACGTAAGTTGTCGGAGTTTGCGGGAAACTTAGTAATCCAAAGATCCATGTATAACTGAGCGTGCACGTAACAGGGAAATATGAGTAACAGTAGCGCTCCTAGTGTCAGGTTAACGCAACACTTTAAAAAATCAGTACACTGTACTTCGCGTGGCATGACAAGTTTGTAAGTCGTAACTAACTTGTAAGTCGAATTCGATAAGCATTTTCAAATTTACCGGTTATATGATAGGCAAATCTCAAATGTTACCATATATCATGGCCTAGTGAAGTCTAGGATAATTCCCCTGTCGCGAGAGATACTGTGATAGCATGACTTGCCCTGATTGGCTGTTGTCGTTACCTAGCTGGCGATTTCCAATGCTAGAATACAGACAGATTTCTCTAAACGGATACTCTTTGCTTAACGACAGTATCTGCCAGTTGCGTCATACACCATTGAGCCAATGTAAATGCTTTACCTGTTATTTACATACCTTGTCATTTAACAAGTTAAGAATAAAAGAAAATGGCGTTTTATTTGAGCTGTGTTGTATTTAACACAGCTGAACAACAATGGAAGGTAACCGATAAACACTCCACAAAATAACAGTTAATTGCACTCAATTAGCTTTCCACGTTGAACTAACATCTTATGAAGAATACAAAGTCTTTGTTGAGATATGATTTAAAATTAAACTTAATTTTTTAAACCGATAACGGTTAATCTATGATATAAACAAAAAAAAATCAATGTTCAAAACACGTTTGTGTGCTCCTAGGGTCCATCATCTGACTTTCAGAATGGCCATAAAGAGCTATAACGCTAAAATGGTTATAGTTCTGGCATTTCTATATTCAGTTTTAATTTTGCAACGTGGTTGGATTTCGGGGAGTTCACAGAGCTTGAATGCAGAAATTATAATCAAATTATTGTTTGATAATGACAGCGATAGTGAGAAATCGAATTTCAATGAATGCTCAGAAGATAATGTTCGCTGTAGCGAAAGTGAGAACGAGGGAGAAATTTCTGCACTGCTTATAAATGGGAAAGATTATACTCCTTTAGGCTTTTTGGATGTAAAACGGTGCATGCAACATTGGAATAAATACCAGTATGCTTGCAGCAGTTCATTGAATAATAATTGATTTTTTATTTACATAATCAACAGTAGTCAATTCTGATTTTTTTTTTTCCATGAGTGCAAGAAAACTTCCAAATTCCATGTTTTGCTGAGATTCACTACATTTCTGATACAATCTCTGTTCATACAATATCTGTGTGAACAGATCATATCACAAATGTTGTGAAATTCGGTCAAAATTAGGGAATTTCGAAGTTTTTTTCCCTTGATCTATTAAACCAAGTAAAAGTGACTACTGTTGTTTGGGTAATAAACCGTTCAATTATTTTATTTTTGCTAAGGGTCCGATCGCGTGCTATGGGAATTACTAGCGATTAGATGGGACCATCTATGATTAAAATGACAATTATGTCAAATACACACGTTCATATTATGTGTATAATTGTATAAATGTTTCCACTGAATATTATGCAATAATGAAAAATACGAAAATATGGAGAATCATGCGCAATCATATTCTGGCTTAGGGAACATTACTTCGTGTTCTTATTAATGTTTGTATATGTCTCAGTGCAATAACAAAGTTGTTATTACATAACAGTCTAATCGTATCCCTACCTGATTAGTATTGTTCAAACACATGCTTACCAAAGCCCACAGGAAATTGTTCAGCTGTTGATTTGAAGATAGCTCAATTGTGCGGTATGGACGCAAGATTTTTTTTTTCAGATCTACCTGCACGGCTTGGCAGCCATATTGGAAACACTTCCGGTACGAATAGCCCACTCTCGCGTATCTTGAACTATAAGCAAACCCCGCTTTAGACGATACAATTTCTTGTACGATGAATCTTAGGGATAGCAGTGTGCCAGCGTAAAAAGAAAAAAGTTATAGATTTATACCATAGCATCTTGTCCTATTGTAGCATTCTTGCTTTCACACTCTGGCACTACTGCTAATCGTAAGATTCATCACAGCATATAAATGCTGTCGTCCAAAGCGGTCTTAATAGCGAGAAGCACTCACCCCGGCAGCTGCAGTTTGCTCCTGTGGTCAAGGCGTCAAGAAGCTAATATAAAGGTCCCGTATTTGAACCCTGGCGTAGACTTTTTATATATTTTTTAAATAAAATTAAAGTTTTTTTTATGTAAATACAAAAAAGGGAATTTAATAAAAGTTGTGATTTATAATTTTAAAAGAGGCCACTAAAAACTAGGATGTATATAAACCCACCAGGGCAGGATGAACACCGAGTGAAAGCGAGGTTTGCAGGGGGGAGGGAGCGTCCGAAGGGAGCTGGGCGGCGTGGGCATACGCAAAAGTACTGTTTACGCAAAAGTTCTGTGCCGTACCGGAAGTGTTTCCAAGTGGGCTCTCCGCAGCCCTGCGACTCTGAAGCCAGTTTTGAAAAAAAAAATCTTGCGATATGGACGTCAGCCCTTCTTGATGATTGGAATGCAATAACTGACAACATGCATGCCAAGGATGCTCGCGTATGGGGCCTAGCGCCCTACTCCATACAACTACAGCTGTCGGTACTTTGAAAGTTGAAATATAACATCCCAACGTTAATCCAATATCGTAAGAATCATTAAATCCTTACCAAACACTATTTTTTCTTCTTGTTTTTCTGGTCTAACTGACTTAGACCTAAGCTTGTCTAAGTCCGGAGGGATGTTATCCCTGGACACTGAGCAAAGCACAATTAAAGGGTTTTAAACTATACCCAGATATCACGCAAGTTTATACCAAGTTTGGACTAGCCTTGATTTTTCCTTGAAATGCTAAGCGTCACGCACTAAGTTTGGTGTAAGGTTGTTTCAAAATTGACGATGACAAACATGTCGCATGAGCTTTGAATTTTGTTTACCTTTACAAATTTGACATATTAAGTTTGCTGCAGAGTTGTTGCAATATTGACAATACAAACCTGCTACATCAAATTGGGGACACACCTATGGCGTCTGTTAGTAATCTACTTGAAGAATACGTGAAGAATAAATTATAATACACGCTCGGGGTCGATGACATATTACTTTTCTGGTCTTTGTATTGCGTATAGTGAAAAAAAAAAACAATTATCTAAGTTGCATTGTTACGACTCATTCAGGAAATAAAGTATACAGTTAAAAACGTAATTAGTTTTGACACTTTTTTTATTCCTGGGCGTATCTGGATAAAGAACACTGACAAGCGATAACTGGTAGCTGTTGCTATGGTGTTGTGGCTAACGTATCGGAAAGCTGCTGCGGGGATCCGGGTTTGATTCCCGGCGGGGTGAAGTTTTATTTATTTTTTAAATATTGTACAGTAACATTTTCTTTTTTGTACATAGAGTAAAGTATACACTTTTTCAAATTGTATAAAGAATATTAATAATTGATTAGGTAAGGATTTTTTTCAAACCCCGGCGTTCCAGTTAGTAATCCAACAGGAAAAATCACTGTAAGAAATAATTAATGCTAGTCGAAACTTGGTTTAAACTAGGCGTACTATCTGGGAAATTGGCAGGCAGTTTGTTTGAGAAATGTCATCGACACGTACAGTAAAATACTACACATCATTATGGTACTCTTGAGATGACTCGCTTGTGAAACTGCAAATCAGCCTTCTTCATAGCTCTACTCTAACATAGGATCAATAAGGTTTCCCAGTTTTGAATTAAAGTCTTCATTTAACTGTCTTTATTCCAGAAACTGTTTTCTTAATATAAAAGGACTAATAACATGTACTTCGTCTAACAGAAGAACCCGTGGAGTGATCGGTAGAGTAACGGACAACAAACGAATTTGAAGATTGTGAGTTCGAATCGCACTGCAGACTGAAATCTTTTTTTCGCCACAGGCTCGATATTAGTCTACCAACGTTTTGAGAAACTAGGTTTGTAGCAAGTTTGACGTGCAAAGTCTGTAACACATTTGGCATCCGTCAACTAGCAAGTGTTCTGCAAGATTGTAGCAAGTTTGCAACCTTACAATGTCAAACTTGCTGAAGTTTGGAATCTTGTAATGCAGTTTACTACGCACTATAGGCTTAATACCTGAATACGAAACCTAAAACATGACCCTTAGGCTCAGTTTTGTTTACACTTGAAAGTGGTGCTGGGTTAAGCTATTTGAGGGCCGTGGGCTGAATACTCTTTCAGGACCTCTGTCACCTATTTCCTGTGCTCGTAAAAGTAATTGATTTAGTTTTGGCGGGGGTCCTGAACGAGTGGAGCCATGAGCTGAAGCCCTTTTAGCCACCCCCCTTAATCTGGCTCTGCTTAAAAGACTTCATTAAACCTCGTAAATTGAAAGGCAGATGATAACTACCAGCTATGCAATACCAATCTGGCAAGGTCGCTGGCCTACCGTTCATTAGGTTACGGGTTCGAATTTCGCCTGGGACATGGATATTGGTGGATTTTAAACCGCATTCACATCATCGTGACGGGCTGAAGTCCATCTGCCCAATATCCAATAAAGTTTACCAAAGTTTTACCAATAGGGACACATCGGCAGGAACGTTCGACTGTATCCCTCAAAGAGCGTTTCCAGGAAAGTGAAATTCTAAACATATCTGAAACTTTAGTCACTGAAAATGTTGACGATATTAGTGGTGTTTTCCATTATGACGTTTACGACTATGCGCAGAGGTACATGGTGTGTGATAATACTGCAGTGCTGCATAATCTTTGGTAAGGTAGTCACATTTCTAAAGTAAAATGCTATTCACGAAATTGTTCCTGAATTCATGAAATTTATACGCCTATTTCTGTCAATGCCAGCTTCTACAGCTGCAACCGGAAGATCCTTTTCCGTTTTGAAAAGCATAACAATACTTTTGCATTCTACGATATGCCCCCAAAACTTAATGCAATTGTTGTTTTAAGTACACACAGAAAAAAAGTTACTGAACATTCAGTTGCAGGCAGTCAAACGTATAGTTCCAGATGAACCTGCCGAACGTTCGGTTATGGCAACTGAGCATATTTAGTTGAAGGCATTTAGTGAATGGAACAATACGTTCAGTAAGCAGTGTACCAGACGTTATAGTGCCTGTTACTGGACGCATATAGTAAAACAGTATTGACCAACGAAAAAGAGAGGTCTGGAGTGGGGTTCGAACTCACGATCTTCAGAGTTGCTTGTTCACTTTGTTGTCCAATACTCTACCCCTGGCCCACCGTTTCTTCTATTGAACGTAGGACATTTTACTAGTTCTTTTACGAAAAGAGTTTCTGGAGTAAAGACTGTTACGTAGACTTTAATTATTCGAGACGTGGAAATTGTATTCATTGATCCTGTGTTAGAATAGAGATATGAAGAAGACTGATTCGTGATTTTACAGAAGTGAGACACCTCAAGAGTATCATAATGACGTTTATTTTACTGTTCGGGTCGACGATATATCTCAAAGACACTGGCTGCCGATTTCCAAGACATTCAGTGAATATACTTTCAACTGGATGTATGACTGCAGCAATCATAACCGCCCAGTTACATTCTCCTCATTACGCATTTGGTGCCTATTACTGTTCATGTTTAGTAACAGTTTGCATAATACATAGTAACTGGCATCAGACATGTTTTGTTGGAGTTAACCAAACATCGTTCAGTTCTTGGTACTATATTGTTCAGTACCTGTTGTTCTAGGTTTAGTTGCGTTAACCAGAACCATTTTTACTATTTGTGTTTCGCTGCATGTCCCATACAAGTTGGCTCTTGTACAGTTCATAGTACCAGATGTTTTGTTGACGGTACCAGAAAACCCTTAACTGGACCTGTTTAGTTAAAATTGATGGATCCTTTTTGTGTGTGTGTGTGTATACGCTCAAATGTTTGATTTAGATTGTGTTTGTGACGAATTTGCTGGAAGAAGTGCAATCAGGAGAATAACATGTTAGGCACGCTTCTACTTCATTTTGAAAGGAAATCAAGACTCCAAGTGTTTTTAATGTTAGCATAATTATCAACCTAAGATTATGTATCTAAATTACGCTATAGCTTTATACGGTTTGATTACTATCTGAAAGTGATTGTTATTACCAATATTTCGAAGTCATTACGTTGCATCAAGTTAGTTTTGGTTTATAATGGCATTGTATATGAAAATTAATATAATGTATGTGTAAGGGAAGGGTTGAGACTTTTGTAATTATAACCTAAAATCCCACCCGTTTTACAAAAGTTGGCACCAATGTAAAAGAGTGTTTCCGTCAGTATAAATCGTTATTTTAAAACGTATCTGCTTGTGATAAGAGGTTATCATGAATCAAATAACATCTATTTATAGTAAGGAATCAGAACAGTGATAAAAGTGCTGGATTTTAGGTTAGGTTGGATACCAAATATTTTTCTTAAAAGACAGAACCAATTTTTGTGGGTATGGCGCTTGTTCAAACGTCTTAACAATTTAAGATTTACGTCGATGTCAAACATATTACTTGTAGTTCATATAGTCATAGTACCGCTTAGTCTAGGGGTCACCCATAAGGCCTGTTGGATCGAAAAGGTCAAGAGGAAATTATTTCTGGACTTTGTCTAATGGTACTAGTGGATGTTTTGTGGCTTGGTCACATGTTCTGAAAACCGCCAGTTTTCTAACAATATGGCCGCCACGTTACATTATATCTTGGCTCCCCTTTGTCCGATTTGAATGATCTATTTTTCGTTTGGAAGCTTATAATTAGATATTTAACTTTAATTATTATAAATATTTACGTAAAGGCGATAGATTTTAAGTAATCTTTAGAAAAAGAGAAATTATACTCTTAAATCTATCTATATTGGCTCCCCTTTGTCTGATTTAATAATATTATGTATATAGCTGCTTAATAATATGTGTTGTATTGAGAAAAGAAGCGTCATACTAAATCGTGGCTTCCTGTGCGTTTTTCTCTTTGCAGATTAAGTAACCTGTTATGCATGGTGTGAAATTAACACGGTCGCCAGCTAAACGGCGTCGCTCTGAAGCAGTGGAAGTGTTATACTGTATATGCAAGCGCAGCATTCGAGGTAAGAAAATATCTGAAACTGAAAATGGGCGTTTCAAACTACTTTTAGCTTCAGAACATCTTCGGAATGGCCTCCTCAATAGAGAAATAATTGAAAGCGCAGTGTATCATATGCAGTGTTACAGACCATATATCATAAAGGCCAATCACAGTGATTCCAGCAAAGACGAAGATACCATAAATTCTGTAAAAGAAGATCTCGAAGAGTCTTCAGCGGCGAAAAGGATGCACCGGCATTCTACATACCGGAAACCAGCAAACGATCGATGTATTATTTGTTATAATAAGGCATCCCGCGCTTTAAAATATTTTGAAGATGAGGTATACACATGTACCTCCCTCCTGACAGATGTCAGCAGCGTATTTGCAGCTGATAACATGTACCACCCACACTACATGAGATCATATTTACAAATATGTAAGAAATCACTTGGGAACGATGACCGAAATCTGGACAATAGCATGATAACAGAAGCTTTTCTTAAAGTGGTAAAACAACTTGAGTTCCCAAAAAAAGGTTAGGTACTTTTGAAATTGTGTACATTCATGAATGCTGAGTTGAAAGAATGCCAATCTCCTATCAACATAGCAAATACACATTTGAAGGAGCTATTAATTCAACATTTGGAGACAAAGTGATGTTTTCATACTCCATGGAGAAAAATAAATCACAGCTTGTTTTCTCGCCATTTGTTTTAATGCCAGAAGCCGTTGACCAGATTCGAGCCAAAGATGTTATCAAAGAATGTGCAGCTACACTACGGAATGTGTTCCTGGAATTCAAGTTTTACTTAGATGACACATTTTGTGATGAGCATGACCTAGAAACCTCGCTTACCGAATTCCAAAACAATCGGTCAAAAGACTGGGAAGTATTTCTCAATGTTCTTGTTCCCTCATACAAGTCGTCGTCAGATGCTCAAAGGAAAGGTTACACTATTTTTCAAATTCTCTTTTTCGCAATAAATAGTGGCAAAAAGAAGACTCCCGTACATGTTAGTACTATTCAAGTTATTCATGAGACTTGCAGATCTAAATCGCTCATAACTTCATTTAATCATTTTGAGCTTTGCGTAAGCTACGATAGTTTACAGCGACAAGATCACCTCCTAACTTCCAGAACAGTGGCATTAGCGGAGGGACACAGAATGCCTGTACCTCCATGTATTAAGAAATGCAATCCACTTCGAGCATCTATGGATAACTTCGACCAAGAAGAGAACACAATGTCCGGCATCGGAGGTTCACATGATACAGTCTTGGTCTTGTTTCAAGACAAAGAGGATTCCAAAGAACCGCACACTGTGGCCCACTCTGAATGAATGGAAAATTGAAGAAAAAAAGAAAACCCTTAGTCAAATTTTAGACTGCCAAAGACTGATCAAGTGCCAACAGCCAAAATCACGAGGAGAAATAGCTCCTGACTTCATGACTTCACAGCTTTCAAACAACATTGAAGAACAAAATTCTTGGGACAGTCATCGTATTTGGATTATTGCTCGCTTTATGCAGTCTTCAAACTTGCCTGGACTCAACCTTCCAGACACAGTGAAAGTTCCCTCTTGGAGTGAATTTAATTCCCTTATTACTCAGAAAATTATCCCTAAAGTCGCCACTGCAAGTATGCCAATCTTGCCACATCAATACTACAGACATCAATGCTGTATACACGACAATGCTTAATTTTTTGGATGTGCTCTCCCATAAAGAACAAGAATGTGGGTCGTTATGGTGTGACGAAGGGATCTATAGACTTGCGAAAGAATTGTAGCTGTGGTTCCCGCCGAAATTTAAAAACATTTTATGGATCTGGGCTCGTTCCACACTTGTAAATCTATCATCAGCTGCGTTGGTGACTATCTGAGTGAAAGTGGAGCAAAGGGAGTGCTAACAGAGGCAGAAATATTTGGGACAAAAGTGGTTGAGAGCGTGCTCAGTGGTAGTCACTACTTTCGTGGAGTTCGAGGACTATTTCTATTAGCAGAAGCAATTCAAAACTTACAGTGGCAACAATTCTTTCTAAAATCAGATCCCAATAAATATATGGATGTCATTGAGGCAGTGAAATATCTTCAAGAAGCATGTGAAGTTGAAGACCGAGATGCAGAAATACATTCGCATATTGAAGATTTCAACTTTATGCAACCCATGATTGATGATTTCAATTCTTCTGTAGAAGACGGATGCAAGAAGTCAAACATATTCCGATACTGGAATACATTCATCACTGTTGTATTTCCTGTCTTAAGAGACATGATTCGAGCTGACAGAGAGAGCAACTGGGAGCTTTTCATATCTCCTCTATGTCGAACCCTTCCACTATTCTTTGCATTTGTCAAAATTAATTATTCTACATGGGGCTCTGTTCATTTGGAAGACTGCTTGAAGCTTCAAGAAACACACAGGAATGTCCATGAGGAGTTCATGAGAGGTCATTTTGTTGTCAAAGAAAAAGACCAAAACTTTAGTGGTGTTGCGATGGAGCAACTGTACAACAAACCCACAAAACGTCCAAGAGGGATTACTGGGATTACAAGACGGAAAGAAGCTATTGTCCAACGCGCTCTAATTCAACATGAAAAGACCAGCATCAAACACTTTCACCGCAGGATGTGCGGGTTCCAGGAAAATGAGAAGTACATGCTCCACCATGAATTCTCATCAAGTGTCAGTCAATCAGATGCCGATTCTGTGACAAAAATAGCTGAAAGACTTCAGTTGTGAGTTTTATAACTGAAAGACAAAACTCGTTTGATTTGAATGATGTTAGTTTGCACAACCTAGTAACTGGAAAGCATCACATAGAACCCGACGAGAACCTCAAATTGACGTGCTTAAGCATTGGCGATAGAGAATATCTTAAATTTCGTGAAGAAAGATTTATTTTAAAAAAACAGTAAGTTGTTCAATCCTCTGGTGGGATTGAAAAAAAAAAGAACAGACCCAGCAAGAAAATAAAAAAATGTGACATTCAAAAGGAAACATCTGGACGTATGAGAGTTATTGACATAGCTAGGGAGAGAGAATACCCACTGGATCGCTTATTGTGTTATGAAATAACGTCAACCTCGTTCTTCCTAACAAAAGACGGTTTCCTGTCGAAACCAAACAAACCTGAAATGATACAGGAAGTGGAAAAATAATTGCTTGAAATGCATACATCATCTCTCTCTCTCTCTCTCTGCGTCGTCTTTCTCAACTTCAGCAGCATTTGACTTCATGCTCGTGTTGTTGCTGCGTCGGCTGGAAAGTCGTTAATGACGTTTGGAGATTTTGCACATCAGATCTTGCGTAGAATTCTATCGATAGCTCATGGGTCAAGCAGAATATATAGTATATTCGATCTGTATAAAGAGGATAGTGTGAAATCTCACGAACGCCTCAGAAGATGTGATAGTCAATCCATTGAAATTACCATCAATGGCTCAAAAACTCCGATGCCAAAAGATATGTATGCATTCTGGGCATCTTCCTATAATAGGTACAGATTGCAAATGTTTTTTCAGACTATGTGATGAAACAAAATCATGAACTGCGATGAATGGATGTGTACGTTGGTGGGTTGAAGTTTATGGAAAAAGAGGTATTCGTATATTAAATTGTGAAATAAGCGATGTTCCTGATTTGCAATGCGAGCTAAAAGAAGCAGATGCAAGAATATTTTTTCATATTGAGCATGCAGTTTCCAACTCGAGCATTAAGCGCTTAATTCTTGCATCCTCCGATACCGATGTCTTCATTTGTGCTTTGTATTATTACCAGAAAGTCTTCAAAAGTCACGGATTAGTAGAGTTATGGATATTATGTGGAACAGGGATCACTTCACGGTATGTCCCGATCCATATTCTTGCTGAATGTTGAGCGAGTCTCGTGACTGAAATCTTACCGGCAGCGCACACTCTATCTGGATGTGACACTACAAGCAAAGTTTGCACTAAGCATTCTGCTGTTACCACTGCAAAGAATATGGCACAGTATCTGACTGGATTCGGCACACAAGAATTGTCAGAAAATATGATAATGTCTGCAGAAACCTTTCTAGTGCAGATGATGTCACGTAAGTTTTCATCAAAGGATAAACACAGAATTCATCAGTATCATTGCATGAAACGTCTGGATTTCTCTAAATTACCACCAATCTCATCTACGATACATCTCCACATCAGGAGAGCTTACTTTCAGAGCTACAAATGGTACCATACACTTTCCGAAGCCCCAGAACTTGATCCATCTCAGTACGGCTACACAGACAACGATGGCGAATGGATGCCGCAAATAACAATTCGAACTCTTCATGTAGACTTCCCATTCCCGTGCACTTACCAAAATTGTGCAAGTCGCGTTAATGTCATGTCTTGCTGTCGATTCTGCCGTTGCGAAAGTAAGCGAGTGTCAAAATCCGTTCACGTAATTTTGATGTTACGATGGATCAAATCGATATGTATCTATGTAATGCATTCGTGTAAAAAATGTATATACTATATT
Organism: Lepisma saccharinum; assembly: GCA_022664845.1. Lineage (NCBI taxonomy): Eukaryota > Metazoa > Arthropoda > Insecta > Zygentoma > Lepismatidae > Lepisma > Lepisma saccharinum. The sequence goes on from JAGDQP010010233.1 coordinate 34,399, forward strand.
CAAAACTAAATAACTGCTCAATGTCACTTCATTGGTTTATCTATTGCAAATATATTCGAATTTACTTATTTTTGTTCGATGTAGATGAATGGAAATAAGATTTGTGTGTACTTCTAAATGTAGCGTAATGAACATAAAAGTCATAATAAACAAATATCAGTATACATAACTTGAAACTTTTCATAGAGTCATTCATTTATTTACCTAAAGCCACAATACATTTAAAAAAATACACTTTAATACTTTTTTCTCCAGTACTTCTACACAACAGTGAAAATACTCTAACTGGCCCTATGAAGCCATTTTGAATGTCCACTATCTTGAAAACTACCACTGTCAGATGTCAACTATTTTTGTTTCCCATGATCCATAGATTAAGTGGTATGAATCACAACCAACGTCATACAACACATAGCCGAGATGTATACTGAATTAAATAAGGTAACGCTGGCGCCACTTTTAATTTCTGTCACCTGTTACATCACTCAAATCTATATATCTTGGCTAACATTTGTCCGATTTGGATGATCTTTTCTTTAAATTAATCTCTACATTGTACTCTACGCTTTGTTAGATGACAGCTTTCGCTACATTGGGACTTATTTCGGTAATATGAAATAATAGTAAATTCTTAAGGGTATAAATTCTCTTTTTCTAAAGATTACTTAAAATCCATCGCCTTTACGTAAATATTTATAATAATTAAAGTTAAAGGTCTAATTATAAGCTTCCAAACGAAAAAAAGATCACTCAAATCGGACAAAGGGGAGCCAAGATATAGAGAATTAAAAATGTAACGTGGTGGCCATATTCAGTATTCTTCACGACTCTCAATTTACAAAGTAAAATCGAATCATAATATTTACTTCGTATTAGTAATTTATTTAAGATTAACAAACAGAAGAATGTAAGACCAAATTTAAGGTGCAATTGCCGGATTTCAAGCTCTATATAGTTTTCATGTGCCGAAATAACATACAAAGTACAGGGCGCGTAGGGTATTTGAGGACATATGTGTGTACAATATGCCGGGATAACACCTTCAACATAGGTCCTGGCCGATACCTTCACGAATCATTTCCCCTCCCGTATCCCGGCCTGAGCCTTAGATGCCTAACGGTCATAATACAATTCAGCTCTGTCTGTCGAAGTTCCAAACATATTTTGATGAAAATGTGTATGAATGTTCTTCAATCAGTACTTCAATTAGACGTTTATTCAATAAAATATTCTTGGGCTACAATGATACCTTCACTACAGGACCTGAAGCGGGGACATGTACGAATTAAGTGATCGTTATTCACAGGGGTTTTCCCATGGCTTTCAATTCAGGGGTGTGTGATCTGGTGGTGTGTAATTTTCCGCTGAGAGGGTGTTTAGATATCTGCTACCGGAATAACGATGAAATTATTTTATCTCTCACACAAATTATATCTATCTATCTTACTCTATGGCTTAGGGAATTCGCAAGTTCATCGCCGCAGTAACAAACGATCGCAATAGGATTCTATCCTGGGTAAGATCAAGCCGGTTTTCATCACAAACACCTACTTCCCGAAGATCTCTTGTAATATTGTCCTCCAAACATCGTATCGGCCTTCCCAACGGTCTTTTTCAATACGACTTTCCAACCAAGATGGAATATACTCTTCGCTTTTATCCCATCCAAGCTACATGACCTGCCCATCTTAGTCGTGACTTCATTATTCATACATCGGGTGAGTCATACAGTCAGTGACGTTCTTCATTATGCAGTTTCCTCAATTCTCCAGTCATATCGTCCCGTTTCGATCCCGTATATCTTTCTCAAAACCTTATTTTCAAACACTCGTAATTTCTGATCATCTGCTAGGGTCGTACTCCAACTTTCGCAACCGTAAAGTATTACAGGCAGAATAACCATTCTATATAGTTTCAATTTCAACTTCATTGATATTAATCGCGCGTTAGGGGTCTCTGGACTGAAAAGAAACATGCGCTGCCCGATACTAAACGACATTTTATTTCTTCCGTTACCTCATTTGTGCTTGTTACATATGTTCCCAAGAATTTAAATTTGTTTACCTTCTCTACGTTCTCATTCTTACATGTTCTGTACCTATTTCCGTTATTCCCTGTGTTTCGGCTTGTTATCATGTTTTTTTTTCTCTGTTTTTTGCTGTAGACCTATCTCATTGCACGCTTCTACTAAGACATCGGTGTTACTTTGTAGTGTCTCTATATCGTCCCGTATTAAATCTACATCATCAGTACATGAACAGTTGGTTCAAGCCATTCAACGTTAGTCCCTTTTTGTCCTCTTTTATTTTTAAAATCGCATATTTTAACGCAAATTTAAAGAGTACTGGTGACAAGGCATCACCTTGTTTCAATCCGTTGCGAATCTTGAAACTATGTGACATATTATTACTTACCTGTACTCTGCTTATGGGGTCACTGAGACATACTCACAAGTTGAACAAATGTCTTCGAAATTTCAATTGTACCAGGATACTGTATAGCTTTACCCTTCTGAAATAGAATCATAAGCCTTCTTAAATCCAATGAATAACTGGTGAACAGTCCACTGTATTCCCATTTCTTCAAGATTTGTCTCAAGTCGAAAATCTGGTCCAGCGTGGATCTATTTCTTCTAAATCCACATTGGTGATCTCCAATTATTTCATCTACGTACACAGCTAGGGGAGTAGGCAGTATAATATCACTCAATACTTTGTAACATGTTGGGAGTAACGAGATTCTGCTGAAATTATTACCCTCCGATTTATCGCCTTTATGAGTGTTTCTACTCCTTTCGAAGCTCCTCCTTTCTCCATATAGCGTTTATTAATTTATGTAGTTCCTTGATTAGTGCCGTTCCTCCCGCTTTAATTAATTCGGCTGAAATATTGTCTATTCCCAGTGATCTGAAATTTTTAAATTTGTTTATCGACATTTCGATCTCGATCTCGCTAGGTTCGGGTATCCACGGTTCTGCGGTATAGATTTGAAATTCATCTGTTTATTCTCCGTTGTGTACATTAAGAAATTTGTCGAAATAACTTTTCCACACATTGATAGTTTCAGTCGGACCCGAATGTAATCACCGCGCTCATTTCTAATCATCTGTAACCTCGGCTGGTAACATTTCCTCAACGAGTTTAGTCCTTTGTACATATCTCAGACCTTTGTCTTCCCTTTTCCATCTATCTCCTGAATCTTCTGCGTCATATATATATGAGCCTCATGCGTAGCCCAGTCGGTAGCGCGCTCGACTTCAGTGCGGGCGATCCCGGGTTCGATTAATGGTGGGGGCTCAACAATTTCGGTGTTGACCCAGCATCGTGAGGATAATTGGGGAGCTGCTGTGAATAAAAGACAGTGGGGATCACAGTGAGAACTTCGGCTGTCCTCTCCCAACCCGTCTGGTCAGCGTGAGAGCAAAAGACCAATTTCTCCCTCCGGTGAGATACCTCATCCACTAGTGGATTGAATATGGCTGTGATTTATTATAATATTCAGCCGGTTCCTATCCACTGCTGGACGAAGGCCTTCCCATTTCTCTCCATATGTCTCGGTCTCCTCCTACTATCTCCATCCATGTAGCTCCTGAAAAACGATAGATTTCATCTATCCATCTTGCATTTGGACGTCATCTCGCTCGTTTGTTTTCTCCTGCAATCCAATGTATTACATTCTTCGTCCATCTTCCATCTCTTCGTCTAGCAATGTGACCTACCAATCTCAACTTCATCCTTTTCACAGTCTTGATTGTGTCTTCTACCTTTGTTTGTGCGCGAATCCATTCATTTCTCTTCCTGTCCCTCCTAGTGATTCATACCATACATCTCTCTATTGCTCTTTGTCTGACTCTTAATGTGTGAGTAATTTGCGCATTCAATGTCCAAGTTTCACAGGCATACATCACAGATAAGACACATTGATTATAAACTATACGCTTCAGACACATTGGTAGTTTGCTTTTGAAAACAAAGTGTAGTCTTCCAAACAAACTCCACGCCATTTTACATCTTCTATTTATTTCGTCCGTCAACTTGGCATTCTACTATTTGAGCTGCCCTAGGTAAACATACTCATCAACTATGCCTATTGTCTCTCCGCTAATCTTTATTGCCTTCCTTGCAGCACGTTGATAGTACACTACGTTTGTTTTCTTAAATTCATTTTAATGCCCATTTTCGAACTCTCGTTACACAGCTCTTCCATTCTGGTTTGTAGTTCTTCACTTGAAGCAAACAGGGCTATATCATCAGCGAACCGTAGGTGATGATGTTCGCCATTGATCTTTATTCCAACTTCATCCCAGCTTAAATCTTGGAACCCTCTTTTCAGGACCGCTGTAAATCGTTTTGGAGAAATTGAATCTCCTTGCTTTACTCCTTTTCGAACTTCAAAATTTTCACTCAGTTGATGTAGTCTAATGACAGATGTGGCAGTCGAGTAAATGTTTTGCTGTAACTTGATGTACGCATTTCCGATGCCTTGATGTGCAATTAATATAAGTACTGCTGCCAAGGAGACCGAAACTAAAGGTTTATCAAAATCGATGAATCCCAGACACAGCGGAAGTTCATATTCATTAGGCCTTTCCATAACCTCATTCAATGATGGTATGTGGTCCATTATGCTAATTCCACGACGAAATCCGACTTGTTCCCTTCCCTAGTTAAAATCTAAGTCTCGTTCAATGCGTTGACAGTAGACTAATTGGTGTGTTGTTTACGACGCTTTCCTTGTCTCCTTTCTTGTACAACAAAATGATTATAGTATTATTTCAAAATGGGGGTATTTCTTTCTTCCTCAGGCACATTGAGAATAATTTAACAAGTTCGTATTTCTTCGTCTCACTTCCCCGTTTAAACATCTCTGCTGTAACTCCATCTTCTCCTGGTTACTTTCTGTTCTTCATCCCTCGAAGCACTTTATTCACTTCTTCTTTCATTGTCTGAGACTTCTGCATAATTTTTATTGGAATCTCCATTTCGTAGTTCTTCTTAGGAGTAATACAATTCTCTGTAGAATTTTTCAAATATTTTTATAATTTCTTCCTTATTTCGTGTTACGGTCCCGTCTGGTCTCTTAACGGCAATTATTTGTTGTTGTTTTTGTATCATGATCTGCTGTTCGGTTTTCCTCCGGCTCTTGTTCTCCTGGATTGTATTTCTTACAAAATTTCATTGTATCTTTGTACATCCTCTCCTATTTTCTTCCTTATGGTTTTATTTAATTCTATGTACTCAATCCTCTTTAAGAGACTTTATTCATCTTTCATTTCCCTTGTTTTCTTCTTCAAGAGTTGAGTTTCTTCCGAGATTTTGATCCCCTTTCTTTCTTTTTGTCGCTTGCTATTTACTTTGCCGACACTCTTATTATCTCAGTCATTAATTTATATCTGTTATTGATATTTTCTTTGTCTTCTAACTCTTCAAAGGCGCTGAATCTGGTGCTTAGTTCTATCTCGAATGTCTCTCTGTTTTTTAATGGATTTTCTAGATCTATAACTGCCGGACTTTCTCTGATAAGCTTCTTCCTCTCAAGTCTAGTGTTTAGTTTCAGCTTACATCTCACCATCATATGATCATTTGATACTTTTAAACTGTTCAGAACGAACATATCTTGAAGAATTTCCCTATTATTCGATAAAACGTAATCTATTTCGATTTTAACCCCATTTGGGCCTTTGCATGTCCACTTCTTGTGGTGCGGTTTCTTGAAAAATATATTCGAAACGAACAGCAGTCTGTTGGCTTCTGGGGAATTCTACTAACTTCTCTCCTTTCTTGTTTCTTTCGCCAAATCAAAAATTTTCCACTTTCCTGTCACTGCCCTGCTTAATTCCTACTTTCGCATTGAAGTCTGTCATTACAATTTTATAATGCGATTTGCTGCTATCCAAAACCTTTTCTATCTCCTCGTATAGGTCTTCGATTTCCTCCTCCGTATGTGAAGTTGTTGGAGGACAGTTGGAACCATCAAGGCACACCTTGTACTTAAAAGGATTAGAAAATGGAAAGCCGACAGGCATTGGGTTTATAATTGCTAAAGACCTGAAGACACGGATCACATAAATTGAAGGAATTTCATATAGAATCGCAGGAGTAATAATAAAAATAAACAAGAGATGCAGTATAGAAGTTATACTAGTATATTCTCCAATAACTTCACGTCCGCAGTAGGAAATCGAAGATCTATACGAGGAGATAGAGAAGATTTGGGATAGCAGCAAATCGCATTACAAAATTGTAATGGGAGACTTCAATGCGAAAGTAGGAAATAAGAAGAGCAGTCACACGGAAGTGGGAAACTTTGGATTTAGTAAAAGAAACAATAGAGGAGAGAAGTTAGTGGAATTCCCCAGAAGACAACAGACTGTTGTTCGTTTCAAGAAACCACCCCAGGAGAAGTGGACATGGTAATGCCCAAATGGACTAAAAGCGAAATAGATTACATTTTAACAAATAACAGGGAAATTCTTCAAGATGTGTCTGTACTGAACAGTTTTAAAATCTCGAGTGATCAAAGGATAGTGAGATGTAAGCTGAAACTAAATACTAGACTTGAGAAAAAGAAGCTTATCAGAGGAAAACAGCCACTTTTAGATCTGGAAGATCTAGGGAAGCATAGACAGACATTCGAGATAGAACCAACAAATAGATTCAGCGCCTTGGAAGAGTTAGAGAATAAAGGATACATCAATATCAGAAATAAAATACTGACTGAGATAATAAGAGAGGCGACAAAGGATATATTAGGCATCAAAAAGAAAAAGGAGAGCAAAATTTCAGAAGAAACTCAATTCTTGATGAAGGAAAGAAAGGAAATGAAAGAAGAGGAAAATTACATAAGAGGAGCTAAATAAAACCGTAAGGAAGAATAAGAAAGGATCTACGAACATACAACGAAAATCTTGTTAGAAATACAATCGAGGAGAACAAGAGCCTGAAGAAAACCAAACAGCAGCTCCTGATAGAGAAAAAGCAAATAATTGCAGTTAAGAGACCGTAACACGAAATAAGGAGGAAATTATAAAATTATTTGAAAATTTCTACAGAGAATTGTACTTCTCCGAAGAACAGCTTGGAAATGAAGATTCAAATGTAGAAGGCTCAGACGTAATGAAAGAAGAAGTGAAGAAAGTACTTCGATAGATGAAGAAGAGAAAATAGCCAGGAGAAGATGGAGTCACAGCAGACATGTGTAGATGTGGAGGTGAAAAGATAAAAAGAGGCACTTGCCAAACTATTCTAAATGTGCCTGAGGAAGAGAGAAATACCCTCAAGTTGGAATAATGGTATAATAATTTTGTTGTATAAGAAAGTGGGTAAAGAATGCGTTTAGAACTACAGACCAATTAGATTACTGTCAGTCCTATACAAAATGTTCACCAAAGTTATTTTGAATCGTATTGAACGAGACTAAGATTTTAACCAGGGAAGTGAACAAGTCGGATTTCGTCGTGGATTTAGCACAATGGACCACATACAAACATTGAATGAGGTTATGGTCAAAGGAGTAATGAATATGAATTTCCGCTGTGTCTGGGATTCATCGATTTTGATAAACCTTTCGATTCGGTCTTCTTGGCAGCAGTACTTGTATTACTTGTACATCAAGGCATCGATAGTGCATACAAAGCTACTGCGAAACAGTTACTCGACTGCTACATCAGTCATTAGACTACATGAAGAAAGTAAAATATTTAAAGTTTGAAAAGGGATAAGGCAAGGAGATTCAATTTCTCCAAAACTGTTTTCAGCGGGCCTGGAGAAAGTGTTCCAAAATTTAAACTGGGATGAAGTTGGAATAAAGATCAATGGTGAATATCTTCATCACCTACGATTCACTGATGATATAGTCCTGTTTGCTTCAAGTGAAGAAGAACTACAAACCAGAATGTAAGAGCTGTGTAATGAGAGTTCGAAAATGGCCCTTAAAATGAATTTAATTAAAACAAACGTAATGCACAATCAACATGCTGCAAGGAAGGAAATAAAGATTAACGGAGAGACAATAGGCATAGTTGATGAGTATTTATATAGGGCATCTCGAAACTGTGAACGCTAGTTTGACTGCTGAAATAAATAGAAGATGTAAAATGGCGTGGTGCTAGTTTGGAAAACTACACTTTATTTTCAAAAGCAAACTACCACTATAGGGTATCTCAAGAGTAAAGTTTATAATCAATGTGTCTTACCTGTAAGGATGTATGCCTGTGAAACTTGGACATTGAATGCGCAAACTACTCAAAGATTAAGAGTAAGACGAAGAGCAATGGAAAGATGCATGGTATGAATCACTAGGAGGGACAGGAAGACTAATGGCTGAATTCACGCGCACAAACAAAGGTAGAAGATATAATCAAGGTTGTGAAGAAGATGAAGTTGAGATTGGTCGGTCACATAGCTAGACGAAAAGATGGAAGATGGACGACAAATGTACTGCACTGGATTCCTAGATAAAAGAAACGGCGGAGAAGACGTCCAAATGCAAGATGAGTAGATGAAATCAAGCGTTTTTCAGGTACTATATGGATGAGGATAGGAGCAAACGGAGATTTGTGGAAAGAAAAGGGGCAGACCTTCATCAAGCAGTGGATAGAAAATGGCTGAATATGATATATATAATAAATAATAAATCACAGCCATATTCAGTCCACTAGTGGATGAGGCCTCTCCCCGAAGGGAGGGGTTGGTCTACTGCTCCCTCGCTGACCAGACGGGTTGGGAGAGGAGAGCCGAAGCTCTCACTGTGATCGCCACTGTCTTTTATTCTAGGACAATTACATAAGTTAATGTACTTTAGAGGAAGAGAAGCCTTACAATTTGTCTTAACCCCAGTGTATATGTTAATTTAATTCACCAGGGTGTTTTGTGTTTCACCAGAGTGTACATTTTAATTCTGGTTATTGATATGTATACCAGGTAGCTGGAATGATTACATGACAGAAGAGGGTTGCCAGAACAGAGTGCGACAAAACAGCGTCGACGAGAATAGAGTGAGCAACAAAATACCGTTGGTCATAACTGAATATGCCACAGAAGCGCCACTGTCAAAACAGCGCCCGCGTTAAAACAGTGTTAAACAAAGAAAAGGGCGTTATGTTAAATAGGTGCCATGTGAAAACAGAGCAAATCGAAATTCTGCACATCGTGGATAGCCAACCTCTGACAGACCCATTAACCTCTATCTAAAAGTAACACGGGACTGATCGATGCGATTAAAAAAAATAATGAATTTATTTGGCCAGGAAGCGAAGGAAACAGTTAATCACGAAAGTTAGCTTACAGCTCAAACCAAGATGGACCAAATTTTCAGTTCTAAATCAATTTTAACGCTTTTTATTGCTGTATGGCCAGTTTGTTTATTTATGTCTTAATTCTTGCAAAAAAACGTAAATAATATTTGCAACGTGTACAGCTATGTCCAAAAAGATTGTCGCATGTCTTTAGATGAAATTTCTTCTTTCAGAAATAGATAGATTACAACATTGTATAAATTCGATAACTTGCATGGATTTATGCAAAATTATCTAACGTATTTATCTGAAAAATATTGTCCTGATAGGCAGCCAAACAAGGGTGATATATATATATATATATATATAAAAGCAGTATTTTGCGTCGAAAAAATTCAAAATTCAAAAATCGCGCCAACTGGTAAAGTTCCCTCATTTAAGATTTTTTGTAACCCAACTGGAATTTTAAATTCTAATGCTTACAGCAACTAAAAGACCATCTGAATCACTAGTTCCCTCTGCTACTAAATGAATACACTTTTTGACGCTTAGGAAGCAACATCACAATTATTGTAATACAACTAACTTGTTAGCAGTGTTGTCAATATCTGCTACATCGTTCTTGTTAGCAAGACAGAGGGGTTCATTCCGGACAACAGTGAACAGTTTAGAACTCCCATATTCCTTTGTGGATGACGTAAGTGTTAGGAATCTGCCAGGAACCAAGGATCCATGTATGACTCTACATATTACGTGTTCTACATATTACGTAATATAACACGTGCTTCAATTGGCTACTCACTCTAATCGCAATCAAAGCACGCAACGCAAGTGTGCATGTAAATCAGCCCTTACCCTGTTTTACGACTGTAATTAGAACAAAGTGTAACAACACAACTCGTATTGCTCTTGCTCATGTTTTAAAGAAATATGTAGGACATCCTTGCAGAAGTAAGCGAACACCTTATATGTAGGTTTAAAGATTCCCTCAAAATCTTTTAACTGACGTCATCAACGCAATGGAATATGGAAAATCAATTTTGTTCACTTGTTGGGAATGAACCCCTCTGCGTGACTGCTAATTTCCCCTGTCGCAAGAGGCACTGTAATAGCATGACGTGCCCTGATTGGTTGCAGTTGTCGCTAGCTACCTGGCGATTTCCAATCTTAGTATAACACTGATTTCTCCAAAGGAAAACTCCTTGCTACACTTCCAGTTTTCGTCATACACCATTCAGCCAATCAGGGCGGAATTGTTTACCTGTATACATATACATTGTTAGCAAGACATTTTTGGAACTAAAGAATCCAAAGAAATGAGACTTCCAGACAGAAGGAAATGAAACAACTGACAGTAGGTCTCGACCAAGGATGTTCTAATAGAGGTTATGCGATTTCGCCAAGAACATGAAGTCAGACGTCACAGCTTAGTCCCGCCCAGTTAGTCCACTTACTTCAATAAAAAAAAGAAAAAACAATCGGCTAACGAAGATGGTGACAAGCTCTGTAGTTGTCTGCTAAGCAATCAGGTGCGTCGCCTTGGTTGATGCTCAGCTGTTTTTTGCCTTCACTCTTTTGTTGGGCATGACATAGCCAAAGCATATCCTCTAGTAAAACATTCTGAGGACTTGGATTCGAGCGACTATCATGTGCTTGACTAGAAAAGTTTTTATTTGTCTTGGAATTGTTAACATCTTCGTAGACAAATAAAAGGTTACTTGTTTAAATCTGAAACGTTTGGAAAAAGAGTCAACTCAACGCGACTAGTATGAACGTTTTCAAATCATGATGAAGGTTCAACAACCACATATTTGGTTCTAATAATCCTCCCTACAATGTGTGAAGTAATGTGTAAGAAAGAGTGTAAAGGAATAAAAAGTATTCGGACACGAAACTGTGAAAGAAAGAAGAAACATTCCAAAATACAAGAACCAATACTCAGAATTTGGGTTTTTAACGAGATGCTGAAGAAATATTTCATATTTCTTTTTTCGAAACACTTTTAAAGAAAGAGTCATTGCAAGTTATGTGTTTAAAGCTTATCAATTTATGAACTATTGAATTAAAGCATATCCATGGAGGTCAGAGCCACCCTTGGATTTCTCTCCACCCCCCTTTGATCATTTGATTATATGCCACTTCATAGTGTAAACTTTGATTGGTAAATCACACACAGTTATTAAAATCATGCCATCAGTGAACATAACTTTCGAGAAGTAGAAGAAAACTGCGACTCTGTCGGTGCGATCTTCTCGATCTTGACTGCTCGATCTGCACAACACTGAATTCACAATTAAATTCTGCTGTAAGTTTGCTTAAAAGAGCGTTTACCTAATCTACTATCATGAACGAAACTTCGTTTGGACCGATAATACGTATTTATGTCTTTCTATCAAGGTGCGATGAGACCATTGTTTAACTATTTCGATAGCATAGCGGCGCGAAAGATAAAAAGTTGCTTTGTAAGGTTTGGCTCGTGACCAGCACTTACAATGAACAGAGTATTAATGGGATAAAATACATTGGATCAACGTATGCGCATTTTCAATGAAGGCTCTGATGGTCCAACTGAAGAGTTTATTTCTGCAGTTATTGACAAATACGCAGCCAGAAAGCCACGTAGAATACGCCTCCCATAAACAAGTAAGGATGATTTTTTAAAAATATATATTTTAAATTCCTTTTTGCACTTCATTCATTTCTTACAGTGTTGCTTCAATTGAATTGCATTTTGTATTCCATAATTCTTTATCTTGCTTTATGGACGAAAATATCACACATAACCTCATTTTGTGAAAACAGAATTTGGCTTTTCTTAGCAAGATTGAGTTGATATACAATTATTTTCGCAAACCTTTGAGCAGTAATATGCCTAATTGTTCTGTTATTTACATCAAAACACTGCCTTGGGCATTGCAAATTGATTTTATAACGAACTCCTCCATTCTCCCCACATGGTCATTTACTTACGACCTGTTTTTAACTTCATTATTTTTTTTTCCTTGTTAGGTTTGGCAAACAACCCACCCAGTCCCACCTTAAATTTCTAAAGCTCCGCTTGCATGAAAATCTGAATTCATTCCAGGTCGTATATTTTTTATAGTGAGGCTATATAAAATATCTTACAATAAATTAGTTTGTCCAGGCAGTACGCCGGATTACAGAGATATTATGACAAAATATGAATAATGAAGAAAAATAATTATAATTCTTGCGAACAAAGGGGTTCATCATATTCACTGTTGTTTCTCGAACTTATTTTATTCATATTTTCAGTTAGGAATAATTTCTAATTGTAGTTCAGTGCTTGTGGTTTTGTAACGAGTCAAAGCGTTCTAACAACCAACTTGCAGTTTCCATTCTTCTGTATATCTTCATTTCTGCCAAAGGAAAAAATAAAAATCTATTTCGAACTTGCTTTTGCATTTACTTAATGTTTTCTAAAACCAACTTCAATCATTGCAGTGTAGTAATTAAATTTCTAAACTTGGATGGAACTATTTTGCTTGTATAAAATCACATCTCTAATGACGAACTTTCTTCATCTTCTTCCTTTTACTTTCTATTTTGAGAATCCAATTTGTTCTTCTGTGAAAGAAATAAAATCTGTATCAAAAATGGTTTTCAGATCACTCTCAAGAATAACTTTTCGATACTTGTAATGTAATTATTATTGACACTGTAAAACTCAATTAAGTTTTGTTTCACACTAAACTGTCACCACTAAAAACAGAAGAGAAAACTGTTGGGTTTTGGAAGACTGTCTCCACAACTAAAATGAACTTTGTTAATATAATTTCAATAAAATAATTTTAGTCAGTGAATATTTTTTGCGTTCAATACACTATCATAAAATTTATCGCATAGTCAATTAAAATACTTCGTTTTTTAGTTTGTACCAAACACTGCGTTCATTTCTAACGGGAACTCGAACAATCAAAATAGTTTTCTTCTATAGTACATCATACGCACACGGAACCAAAAAAGAAGGGAAGTCAACTGGTGTAGTCCAAGAATTTCTAGTTTTCTTTTCTATTATCCAACTACTTGAAACTGTACATCGAACCAGAGACACTAGAAATGTAGGTTAAACTGTAATGTTTTAAATTTCTTTTCCCTAGAACCGAACCTTTTGTAACATTTAAAACACGAATGAAAGTTTAAGAATACTTGGAGAATTAAGAACACTTGGAGAATTTAGAAGAACTGTTTAGAACGTTAGTTCAAGAAAGGTCGGCATGTGAGTGATGTAGGCTTATCGGGGGTCGAAGAACGCCGTATTTGCCTCATCACTTTTTGAAGAAGAGTCATCTTCTTGAGTTGTAGTGTTTCAGGTTGTGTATAAGACTCTTCAAGGTCTCTTTCTCGGCTACTTTAAGCTGCTCAATCATAACTTCAAAAATCTTCGCTCAGTCAGCAGAAGAACCCATGGTAATGTTAGTCAGAGAATCCTCCAGGACACTAAGTTTCTTTGTCATTTCTTTCTTCAAATCCAGAGCTTTCCATTCTAGATTCTCCAGGTCGGAGTCACGAATTTCCATTAGGCACTTAGCTTCCTTATCTTTTAAAAGTCTTTCCTGGATGAAGACTTTCCTGGTTTCTCTCAACCAATTCATTTTGTGCAATTGCAAGTATCTCGCGAACTTTTGTTTGTAGCAAAAAAATTATTTTCTTCATCTTTAGGTGTACGTTTCTTGATGGTTTCTAAGTAGCAATCCGCGTAACTACATGTTGGTGGCACATAACTTTGATCCTTTTGAAAGAACAGCAACTGGTACTGCTTATCATATGAGTCTTGAGACTGATTCTTACTAGTCTGTGTAAGGTAAGAAACATACGAATCTTGTGCATGCGGAATAGACTTCTTCATGGTGTTTGCATTATTACTTTCTTCCATTCAAATGAATCTATTACTGTTAATCACTTCAACATCTTCTCTTGCTAAATACAGCTGATCGTCATGTACTTCATCATCATCCCAGATTGGAACAGCAAGCATTTGCTCAATAGTTCTTTCATTGTTTACTCTAGTTGAGTTTGCAGACATGTCTTCAGTCAAGTCGACTATATTTGCTGTTGTTTTCGGTTTTGTGGTATTCTCAAACTCCAGAGTATCTTCTGGTGGAGAAACAATCTGACTCACGCTATAAGCATCATCACTAATTTGAATGATTGATGGTGAAGGTTCAATTGATACACGAGTCGATCGTAGTCAACTGTTGCTATGAATCATCCTCTGGTGCGTTTACTTCTAAATTTCTCACAGCTGTAGACAATTCCTGTAACGTGGAAGGCTCTTCTTCTGATATATTGATGTTAATTTCAGACGTTGAAGGAATACGTCGTGTTGCGATTCGCCTTTCACTTTTCCATTGTCTACACACTTTAACGTGCGAAATATGTTGTATTTCTCTTCTTTCTCACCTAGGGTTTAGGGATAGGTCTTACAGCAACTGCTGGCACAAGTTGATTTTTCACAGCTGTAGGCAATGCCTGGTCGTATTTGTATGATTCAAGTAATGTCAGATGGATTTTGCGTCGCTCACCAATCTGAATGTACATGGTCATCTCAGGAACAGTCATGTGCACAGAAACATTAAAAGTCGTTATACTTTTCATAATGTAAAGTTGAGTAAGAGCGCTTGATGCAAGAACAGGAATACCCATTGTAGGGAAATGCAAACTAACTTCATAATATGGAACATCCCAATCAAACGTGCGGATAAAAAAATTCTGTTCCAATGCACACTAAGTTGTTTTCAGTAATACATCGATTTAACCTCAATTCTTCTGGTTCCTCTGCCTCATAGTATCTTAAAAATTGTCCTCGACAAACAAACTGCGAATACAGCTCATTTAGAAGGTTAAGAATAAACACAAATGGCGTTTGATTGCAACTATTTTGAACTTCAACAGGCTGAATATCAATCACAGGCAACATACAAACACTGAGACAGCTGCTCTCCGTTTCCGTCCCATTGTCCACAGTGATGGAATGTTCAGTTTCAATAGGCACTATATCAATATCAGGTTGTCGGTGAATGGTAAGAAAGCTGCCAACCGTTTCTGTCCCGACGTCAACAGTGGTGTAATGGTGAGTTTCAATGGGCACAATCTCAATATCAGGTTGCCGATTAGTAGTGAGAAAGCTGCTAACCGTTTCTGTCCCGACGTCCACAGAAGTTAAACCGCTAGCACTCATATTAGTGGGTTCGTTTAATCTAGGAGAAGTCATCTTAATCGACGGTCTGATTTTAACTAATTTGCGTGGTTATATCAGTAAAGGACGCATACTTAGTCAGTCATCCATCAATTTCAATAATCGATTATTAACAAACACGCTAGTAATGAGTTGACAAGGTTTTCTCTGTTGTTTCATAAATACTAGCAAAGTGCAAAAATGTTATTAATAATATATGTCATCTTTCAATATTTTTTTTTCTTTGTGCTTAACAGTAACTGACAAACTTTACGTACTATTGGTATCACAAAATTTAGATTTTTTTTTTTTTGAAACACTACTCAATATGCATTAAAGGATTTAAGGTCTGCATTTTATGATATTCGTACATGTAAAGGTATGTCCCGTAAGAAAAATAGTTATAACATCTTTCGGAATGATGTACTATTGATGGCAAAAATAAGTATCCACATATACTTAAAGCTATGCATCCCAAATGCAATCAAAGCTTGATGGGTTGCATAATAATAGGAGAAAGTAAAAGCTGCATTGTTGATATTTATGATAAATTATGAGCGAGAGACAAACACACAGAGAGAGAGCACAGTACAGCCATAATGCTTCGTTCTAATCAAATAAATGAGTGCTGTTAATTTGACATTTCATTATTGGCAGCGATTTGTAAAACAATTGGAATTGTAATGATTTATTCACTTAAAGTCAATTTTTAGGTTTATTGTTCCTGTAGCTAACAAATAGGGACTTTATAATCCCGCTTAGTCCGTGGGACCGTCCATCCGTGTCCAGAAAATAAACTATATGACCCAGAAGTTGTAGAGAGGTGGTTGAGATGTCGTTGGAAAATCCTTGGCTAGACTAGTCGCTGGAGCCGCCTTGATTAGCGAAATCTATTCAGTGTTGCTAACTCATTCTTTTAAAATCTATTTTTTCAAATTGCTTCCGTTACTAAGCATGGTACACTTCGCATCAAAAAGATTGTGACAGCGAACGCCGTGCAGCTAGGCAACCCAAATGGCACCTTCTTATCCCATAATCGTATCTGGTAAACAGACCCCCTCTTTCTCTTTCCTTCGTCTCGCCCATACTAAAATCAGCAAACACCAAGAGCACATTTTTGTTTTTCAAAATAGACATATATTAGTATCGATAAAATGAAAGAATAAAAGCGAGACGAATCAATATACATAAGTTGATGCAGGGAGAAATTTAAACACACAGTGGAACATTGAAACCGATCAACGTCTGTTAGACAGAGGCAGAGATATGAGAGAGAGAGAGAGAGAGAGAGAGAGAGAGAGAGAGAAGAAGAAGAAGAAGAAGTAAAGATAAAAATATGCAATTTGAACATAGTAAAAAGATTAAGTTCAGTTCCCACACAATAGAGTTCGCTTCCCACAAATCTAACAGAAAGATAGAAGTGACTTTTGGACTTTATATTTGTTCATCGCTCTTTGAATATATAAAGGGTTCTTCAAAAATTCATTAAGTCACTTTCAAAATGGAAACCAAACTTGGTGGTCAGATTAAATACTCATGATTTTCCAGTGAAACTCCAGAGTTTTGAGACACATTTAGGATAATGTCAAAAGTGTAACACACATGCTTTTTTTTGCGCGGGGTTCGGTTGCAAATTCATTGAAGCTTATTAAATATACTGGTTCAGAATACTTTGTAATCAGGAATTCCGCCAGGATTTGTAGATTGGGGTGTGTAAAGTCAAAATTGGGAGGGTGGACTAGAGTTTTGCACGGTTTCTATCAAAAACTTCGGGGTAGTCTAAAGAATCGACAGCCCCACAGGGACCGGGGTCTGGCGGAATCACTGATTATAACAAACCCAGTAGATACCATAGGCCATACCTTCTATTCCAGACTACGAATGCAAAGTGATCATAAAAAGAAAATGAATGAATGATAATTTTTCTGCTTAATTTCTATCAGAAAGAACCAAGATTATAATTCCAAACTGTATCAAAATGAAAAGTTACAAATGTTCAAAAGCAAAATTAGCATGTTCCTTATAGGCATAGTAAACTTTACATGTTCCACATTGCAAACATGAAAAGAAGAAACACATGAAATAATATGTTGGCAAATTAGAGCATGGAAACGAATTTCGTGCCAAACGGATATAAAAATAATTCTTCTCTTGAAATGACTAAAAAAGGGGGCATTTGCTACTCAGTCATGTCTTAACATTTGTCAGTTCTATTGCGAATATAATGTTCTAATAATTACAACACAAATGAACTAGTGTTTATAACAATTCGCACAGATGGAATAAACACGGCAGAGCTGAAAAGGTTACCGACTGATTCGATGTAGATTTCATGACCCGGAAGATGATGGAGAGATTTTAATTATTTAATTGCGTTTGAACAGTGTTTATTTCAGGGGTGACCAGGATCGGAGATGTTACCCCGAAAACACGAAAAATACGACATCAAAATTCCCAGTTAAATAGATTTTCCAGACCGGATCAATCGGGTTATCGGGTCACTCATGTCTGGGTCAGTCCCTATTACCGGGTCATCGAAAGTGACCCGGATTTGGCTGTGGAATACGCACAAACAGAGAGAGTGTGTGTAAATTAAGAGAAGAAATAAACATGAATAGAGAGAGAGAGAAGTAAAAGAAAAGAAAGAAGCAGCGAAGACACGATAACAATACATCAAGAAAGAGAGGAAGAGAGAAAGATCAATGAAAAATATGAAAACTACATTATCATTATGCTAAACAGCACCCACACCAGTTTACTCGGATTCTGACCAGTGATACTTCGTTAAATTCTCCACAGTCCCGAGATGAATCTTTGTTTGAATACTTCAGTGTTTGCGAAAAAGAAACTGATTAGTGGGGAATCGAACTCAAGTTTTCAAATTAGAAGTCCAGCACGATAGCGTTACTCCACAGGCGGCTTAACCCAAGACGTGCTTAACAAATGCTATAGTGTTTGTTTCTACGAATAATAACATGAAAAAGGATACTTCATATCAATGTCGTGTTCTTAACTGTCCCCCCTGAGACTTAATTTGGACTTTTCCAACCAACATTCGTAAATCGTTTTTCTCTCTATAATGACTCATGTGATCCATTCCACAATCGGAAATGTTATCCGTTTTGTATGAGAAGTGATGGTTAGATTCATCACGACCGCTTTGTAAAAAAGGCGTGGCTTAAACAGGACTCGAATCTACGTTAGTTTGCCTTAATACTTCAAACTCCGGCACTTTTCCTCCGCTCCATTTTGCCAACGAAACAAACACTCTTGAATTATGAAGTTCAATGCGAGGAAAATGTAACATTGAGTATATGTGATATATTTTGTCTGTACGTATTCTTTAGTAAGTCAACACATGTGTATGCATATCCTGTTTGTCATGTCCAATTATGAAATGAATATATTATGTGAGTTTTAAGAACAAATCCAGTTTAGGGTAAGTATTATGACATTAAGTTACGATCATTTATTGTCTTTTATTTTAACGTAAACCAGCCTGAACGAAGCTAACATCATAAAAAAAATATCATTAGCAAATGGAGAAGTTAAAACTGCAATTAAAAGTTCTAATACACTTCGTGTAATATGACAAGTTGAACGTAACACAAATTTAAACTTTTGACAGTTTTTATTTAAGTATCAAAAGTCGTCACTTGAAGGCGATTCGAACCTACAACCATAAGGTTTCCTATCAGCAAGTGCCTCAGGATTGAATTTGATTCGGCATCATACGTCTATATTGCTGGAAAGTGTAGGTTTTTGTAAATTTCCGAACGGAATAGCTTACTGACTGAAGTCGCTTAGCATCAAAATTATCTCCACATTTTCAACTTCAGTTGAATAAGAAAAGAATAATGTTAGCGGTGTAGAACTTGGCTATCCTCGTCGCCCTCATGGCTGAAGTCTTTCAGGCCCTTGGTTATTTTACACTCAGTCAATTATAATCTGAGCGCACTCTTTAGCAGCACTTAGAAAGTTTAAGTTCAGAAATTGAACTATGTGGCAACCTTGCAACAACATGAGTGACCACTGCGCGGGTTTTAATACAATGAGTGTATTAGTGCAGTTTTCGGGTACTAAGCTTTGTGAAGAAAATAATGTTTGTATATCTAGTCGTGATGTAGCAAAAAATATGTGAATAAAAGTAATTAGAACTTTTCTCTTGTTTTTATTGTTCATAAAATAAATTATAATACAGCGATGTTGCTATGTCTGTAATAATTAACGATGAAGTTTTTCTTATTCCCACTTACGTTAAATACGGTTTTCGAAACTTTTGACAAATTATATAACATGGTTTTCATATGTATAAAATCTAACAAAATAGTAGTCAATAGAAGATTAACTCATAAATGCACGAAACATAGTAACTGAAACAAAAATCAGTATTACATAACTTTTATTTTGCTTTTATTTCCGTAAGAGTTGAGCTTAAAGGCTCATGTATTCGTGGCCGTGCGGGTTGCGTCGCGTTATTTTTTCCCCTTTTCGTGCATAAAGCTGGCGACGCGAGTTCGAATCCCGAAGCTTGCTCTTCTTTTCTCACAAATTTCCGTCATCTATGTTCGTATTGCTTGGACGTAATAGTTTGGTTCCTGTCATTATGCAAAGAAATCTGACAACGATTACTATTCTTTAAATAAGGGTTAACCATTTCAAGGTTTAGTCTAATAATATCGACAGGTTTATTATTCATATCAAAATGTTTAGAAAGAAGAAGTTTAATCGAGGCAATATTCGCGCACGTCAAACGTGAGGTCAGTGACTCTCTATCTGCTTTACTGTAATTTAATCACTTGCACGAATCTTTAAAATGCAGAAGGCTAACCAAATGAAAAGCGTCTGCCAATTTTAAACACCAAATTAGAAACAGCTAGATAAATCGAGATCACTGAATAAAAATTTGAAGTCAGTTTCTCTGTACTTATCTTCGTTTAGGCACTAGCCTCCATTACAGATGGAGGAATCAAAATTAAGAGTTCCAATATTTTAAGGTAGCTAACAGACAGAACATAGCAAGTGGACAGGAGAAATTAAAAGAGCTTTCTTGTTCTTGCTCGATCTAAATCCACATTGTTCTCACCTAACGAATATCACTGGTTTCTTGATTTTGATAAATTATACTGTTTTAGAATTGCATTCCTTTAAGTAAACTTATATCAGGCCACATTGCATGCACAAAGTATCACTTTCTGATAGTATAATAATGGATCCAGAATACGAGCTGCATTCCCCCTACTTTCTAAGGTAAGTTGGAGTTTTACAAATGAGGTTGGTGTATATTATTGCCCCAAATGCATCTAATCAAGTGAATAAAATATTTTACGATTTTGAAAGAAAATTATATTGGCGTAGGTCAGGGTTTCTCAACGTGGAGGTCGTGACCCCCAGAGGGGTCATGAGTTGTGTGTAAGGGGATCGCAAGAGAAGGTGAAAAAATTAATTTAGCTAGGGGTTGTAGGTTAAAACTAATAAATTTCGAAGACGATATTTTATTTTGCTTTTTGTTTTTATATTTAGGGTCTACTAAAATAATGTAATTTGTTGAATAGTTCTGAATAATGTAATTAGGATGTTTATTATCAAATACAGCATATCAACGGTCATGTTTTGAAATGTCATGTTTTTAGTTGCAGGATGAAAAAGGTTGAGAAACGCTGGCGTAGGTGGAAAGCGAACCTATGATTCTCAGTGTGGAAAGTGCACATAGCTAATCACGCTAATAACCACGCCAGCAATCTGTTGTTATCCAACTTTCAGCTTATTCTTATTGCTTGTTTGCTTACACACTCATTTCGCGTACTTGTGGATTCCCTCTTTTTCTTAATATGATTGCATTCAGATATTGTATCGATGAGGATGAGGGCTCTCCCGGAAGGAAAAGTTGGTCTACTGCTCCAACGCTGACCAGACAGACATGTTGGGAGAGGAGAGCCGAAGCTCACAACTGTGATCGCCACTGTCTTTTATTCACAACAACTCCCCAATTGTATCTTATTACGATTGATTCAAACATTTGCATAGTTAAAATTAACATCTATTTACAAAGTAGTTCTGTAAACATTTCATGTAACTGACAGAGAAGGTTGAAAATTAGGAATAAAAATGTCGTGTGTGTATTGTGAAGTGTATGTTTTCGCCTCCTAATATTATAACCACAGCACGGGATTTTCGAAACAACGAATATTTCAATATAGGTTCTAACTCCTACATTCAATGTCCAAGAAGATGATATAGTCACGAAAAAAAAAGTATTACGGGAACAAGCATCTAGTTTTTTGTTTTGTTTAAAAAAAACCTCATAGATAGACACCCATAGCTTGAACCTGTCTCTTGCAGTCTTTTAAACATATCACGGCTTAGGCATAGGTGAGTGTTTGACCCATACATATAAGGTAAATGCACAAAACTGCCCGAAGGGGCCAAAGAAACCTTTTCCGAACCCCCCCCCCTCCATAAAAATCTATCGGGACAATCAAAATTCATTAGAAATAAAGAAGATTCAAACCAACTCAGCTTGAGGAGATATCCTAACAAATGAAGAAAATTTACAAAAATCAGAAAATATAGCTAATGTCTTGCAAGAACATACTTCCAGAATGGTAAAATGGGTTACTTCTGTGCTCAGCCTGGTCTTCCCAGAAA
>JAGDQP010010234.1:1754-43791 GCA_022664845.1 Lepisma saccharinum
CTATTATACAGTTTGAATCTAGGTTTTGAGTGACTCCCTTCGGTTCGTAAGCATTACTAATCAGTAAGAGAATTCTTACATAACAGGCGGTGTTTAAATTTACGGAAGGTCACTCGTATTAAGAAAAGGTAAGAAGTTTACTCCAACTTTTTTTTGAAAGTTCAGGAAAAACTACAGACCTTATCACAATCTTGTAAAGCAGGTAAGGTATCAATTATACAAATTGTGATATAAAGCCAAGTGTTGCCAAGATGTAACTTACAGCTGCGATATGTGACTGCCCACGCGTAGGCACATATCTCAGATAAAAGCAAAGTTTGCCAAAGTGAATTCATCCCGGAAAAACCAGCGGGATCTATGGAGTTGTGTCCACTTGGAGAAAGTGGGGGGAACTGTGTTCTTTCATTAACTTTGCTTTTAAATTACTTCTGATAAGAGGGCTCGTCACAGAAATGTTTAGCAATTTAAGTACTATTGTATTTTAGAAATTGTTAAATTGCAAATTACAACAGTCATTATAACTCTATAATAATAATAATGCTATCTAAAATCTCCATTTTTCCTTTGTGATAATCAAATACAAGGAAGTATTCGAGCTCAGTCAGTACTCCAATTTCAACTATTAAATAACATTTTTCCAACTGAATTAAGTAACCGACTAGAACCATCAGCTCTTCTAATGCATTTTCATGCTCTTTACTTTCCATCTTTATTAGCAAATTACTTTCAAACGAAATCAGTATTGAGGCATAGCATACAATTATTAATTACGCCTTTGTAACAACAAATTCTGTGCAAAATTAATTACTAAAATCTACAAAGTTTATGAATAATAACATAGCTAAAGTTTCATACACCGTATCGATACAACACTTGCTATGCACACAAACACAGAACAGCAAATCACAAGGGGGTAAACAAAAACAAGACAAAAAAACAGGACTATGGTTACCTCATCTGTTCTGGTTTGGTGTGCGGGACGGCCAAGTAGCACTTACAAGGTTCACTAGCTATTCAGCCTATGCTCGGACGGACCATTGGGACCATTCGGAAAGGGTTTCTCCCTCATTTAGCTCAGTCTTACCTGGTGAATGGCGGAATGTCATCACCTACAATTGTCTTGAGCTCCGAACCGCGTCGCGACTTGAAAATTTGGTGCACAGACCATCAAGCGAGGGAACCCCTCACAAAACAGACCCGCTCCAAGTCTCCCGACTCCACAGCAGTGACACACCATTACCGACTGAGCTACTGAGGTCTGTACACAGCATTACATTTACATGTATTCATCTTTTATTTCTAAAACCTGAACGAAAAAATTAAACCCTTAAAAAACAATGGTCCATGCTTTTTTTTTAATCACGCATTTTTTTCAAACCCTATCAAAAGCAGGGTTGATTGATTTAAATCGCTATTTAAATCAGGTGATTTTTTTAATCAATGATTTAAATCAAAAATACATTTTTTTTAAAAATGGTAGAAATAAAGAGCAATATTTTTAATCGTGGAATCAAACCGATTCTATTCTTTAGCGCTTTGAATCATATGTAAGCTTGAAATTTACCTTTTAGTCCTTATGTGATAATAAGCTCTTATGATGTCAACCAAAACCAAAGTGATCGACACAGAATTAACGAACTATTTGATTGGTTCATTTCGTATTACATGCGAAATTTTAGAGAACGTAGGAACCCAATTCACATTGTAAGTTTACAATTTGTATTACAGATACTGTTTATTTATTTTGTTAATACATATGAAAACGAACACAAACAAAACAGAAAATCCCGTTTTTTGTAACATTACCCACTTGGTGTATTTGTATCAAATGATTTGATTTCTTCACAAACTGCTCGAAAGCAATTTATGTTCAACTGAAGGATGAAAATGCAGAACTGCATATCCACTACTGTTTGGTCTGCATTATATTACACTCATTGAATCGAATTTTATCTAAGGCATTTAGGCAACTTTGGATCAGACCGAATGATGATGGGAGAATAAGCGGGATGAAAAAAGTAGGAGAAAACGAAAGAATCCTGAGAAAACCCACGCACACGGTCTTTATTCATCACAAAGCCCACATGAGCAGGGATCGAATCGGGAACCTCACGGACCAGAGGTGAGCACTCTACTACTGAGCAACCGCGGTTCCAGAATAGCTCTCATAGATGTTCCAAAATTGATAGTACAGTTTTGAATTTAATTTTAAGGCCTTTAGGCAACTTTGGTTCAGGCCGAATGGATGACGACGGGGATTGGTGGAATGAAGAAAGTGGGAGGAAACGGGAGAACCCTGAGAAAACCCACGCACACGGTGTTTGTCCACCACAAAGCATACATGGCACGAGCAGAGTTTGAACTGACGACCCCAAGCGCGGAAGTAAGCGCTCTAACCGTTGAACCACTGCGGCCCATTACAAGTTTTGAAAGTTGAAAAGTAAGTGAAATGAACTAAAATTTATCTTAGTTAAACTTAAATCCTAGAATATTTCCTTAGGATTATGTAGACTGGAGAAAAGAGCCAATTGCGATTATGAAAATTTGCGATTGCTTAGGTAGAATGGAAGATAGACTTCATTTTAGAAGGAAAGCTGATGCGTAGAAACATTGCCAATTGTTTCTTTTTCGAACTTAGCTACGATGTATGCTCCTGTGGAACCACTTCCTTCATCGTGTATCGACGAAACTAACGTAAAAGTTTCCTACATGTTAACTTCCGTTTGTCAAATATATCATAAGTCAATAACGCCGCATTATCCTTTTCAAAATTATTACAAGCTGTTGTAATTGCCTATTTTCCATGACTATCTTCCGTAGCGAGCAACAAATATATGGCAATTTTACTTTAGTTTTTACTGGTTAACGTATTTGGAAAGGAAAAACTATGTTAGTAGCTTTTTCAGTACTGCAAGTTATTTTAATAAAATTTTGATTTAAATAAATAAATCAACAAAAAATATTTTTTTGAAAAATCGTGATTCTTTTTCAACTCTGTTATAATGCTTCTCTATAGAGAGCAGTGCCAGTTGCCATCAAATTGCTGATAGATCGCAAACTTGCTTTAATGTAGGATAAAGTTCTTTCATCTTGAAAATAGTCAATAATTCCTCCAAATTAAAATCCTTTACATTTTTATTCTTTTAATAAGAAGTACTAACAACACTTAGTTTTAATTTAAGTGTGTTCCTTAAATTTTGAAGTGTATGACAATAACATAAATCTATTAAAAAGAAATGACCAAATTTCTGACTGGATGAATACTATTTTGGACTGGGAGAATAAACATTAGAGAACGTGTACTATTTTCGTCAATGGAAAATGTTTTATTACATGAAATAGCTAATTCTAATAACTATATTTACCATAACGAGAATTGATAATTGAGTATCTAGTCATGTAACACAAACAGTTTATTTTAGGCGTTGGGAATACTCAAATGGAAACTCACCGTAATTTAGACATTCATATACAGGATGATTCAATTGTTCTGCACCATAGGGCGTTTCTCTTATGTAGTGGTGTAGAGCAACAGAACAGAAATGTTAATGCTATAGATTTATATAGTGAATTGAAGTATTTTGGATATTGTGTATGGATTAGGGGCTAGAATATCTAAGTATTACAGGAGCAGTATTACGTGCAAGGCGTCATCAATTTGCAATAACTCACAAACGATTGGGTCTAGAATACTGAAACAAACATGTTCATGTACAGAATTGATCTATAGTATATGGGAAATCGTGGCGTACAGGTGACAAATCGAAAATTTTACACGGAAACTGGAGTAAATTATGTTTTTGATGGAATCATAATTCCCATAGACAAATTTCATAGGAGAAATATTTTGATCTTTGCAGAGTTAGAGTTAACTCAATAGTGTCGTTGACTATAGGACAACTTCGTTAGCGAAAATACAAAGAGGGAACATTGTTCGTTTTTATCGAGTGAGCTTGAAAAAAAACACACACATGTATACGGACAAATGCGCTAAATATTTCTTAAAGTTGGTGGATGAAAATTAAATAAGATAGATTATTGAAAAGATAGAAGAAACGTATATTTTGAATGTTCGCTTCTAGGACATTTTAAAACCGCAATAGAATTATGACGGCAAAATTAATAATATCCTGTGTAAGATGTTAATTTTATATTGTTTTGTTACTTGAAACTTCACATTAAGAACTCATTTGAGATTTCAAATACCTACGTTTATTCTACGTAGGTAAAAAGAGAGAGCAGTATTAAGTACGACGAACTGTCAATTTAACATGCATTTTCGAAAATTGCTAGGAATATGCTTATTTCATTCGCTTCTTTCAAAAATAAAAGTAACTCCATAGTCCTTTCAACATATCGCATAACATTGTGAAGGTACTTAAGTGAACATCTTCTGAGTTATTTATTCTTTAAAAATAAGAATTATGTTATTATAATAGAAATTTTCAGAAGAAAGTTGCTACCAGGGTTATTAAAATAATCTTTATTTCTCAGAAGAAAATGTTTTGTAAATCCTTTACTTATATCTCTTCACAGTACCGTGTGTTATATTGAAGGAATTATTGAGTCTTTTATAAGATATCTTGCTATCCTTCTTACCAACTGCGAAGAAATATAAGCTTTGTTTCTATCCCATCCGAGCTACATGGCCTCCTCTCCTTAGTCGTGGCGATTTCATTATTTTTACAACATCAGGTGGGTAGTAAAGCCCATGAATTCTTCCTTGTGCAGTCTCCCCAATTCCCCAGTTTTCTCGTCTTGTTTCGATCCCTATTTAAATTTGTTTACCTACTCCATTGAATTGAATTTATTTTAAGGCCTTTAGGCAATTATGGCTCAGGCCGTATGGATGATGATGAGATGAATTGGTGGAATGAAGAAAGTGGGAGGAAACGGGAGCACCCCGAGAAAACCCACGCACACGGTGTTTGTCCACCACAAAGCTCACATGGCATGAGCAGGGATCGATCTGACGACCCCTAGCACCAGAGGTGAGCGATCTACCAACTGAGCCACCTACTCCATGTTCTCATTCTTAATTGTTATGTCTTCATTCCCAGTATCTCGGCATGTTATCAAGTATTTTGTTTTATTTATGTTTAGTTGTAGACCTATCTTATCGCACGCTGCTACTGAGACATCGGTGTTAGTTTGTAGTATATCTATATTGTCCCTTATTAAATCTACACCATCGGCGCATACGAATATTTGATTCAATTCAATTCAGCTGAATCGCATATTCTAAAGCAAAGTTATACAGTAATTGTGACAAGGTATCACCTTGTTTGAATCCGTTGCGAATCTGGAAACTATTTTTACTCTGTTTATGGGGTCGCTGAGACACATCCTCACTAGCTGAGCAAGTTGCTTGAAAGAGGTGTAGGACTTTCTCATACAATATGAGAACATTATGTCTGTTGATCATTATTGGATGCTTGCGGAGACGTTTGCGGTACATATTCACCTAATTTAACAAAGACATGATGCTTCACTCCCACTATAGACCACCATACAGCAACAAAACCTTCCGTGTATGGAGAGATGGTTTAGGACATCGTCCTGGACGTTGATCAGGTTCCCATCATTGTCCTACCCGTTTATGATTGCCATAGCAGATCCATTGTCCATCTGAAGTGACAATCCGACGCAGAAAACCTTCCAGCTTATTCATTACACTCAGAGAACTGCACGCTTACATAAGACAATTCTTACTGGCCGGTGTCACTCATGTGGCCCCATGTCGTGAGTCCAAATTTTTCACCTTAACGGTCGCACAGAGCCTCCGACTGACAGTAGTATTGTATACGTCTAACTCGTTTGCAATGGTATTAACAATTTTTCCGAGGATCCGCTTCTATGGTATTACTGAGTAGCTCATCTGAACATGATGTTGGCCGATGGACACAGGACTCATTGCGATGTTGTGTCACAGAAACGAAATTTGACAAACCAACAGCGAATGGTTTATTCATTCAGCATTCCTGTCTCAAAAGCACTGTTAATGATTTTTTGCGTCTTGCGGTACAGAATGCCATAGTTTGAATTGATAAAAAAAAATCACTCGCAATTGTGTGTTCTCCATGCTGCACTTTCATACGACCCTGTTCAACAACACTTTGCCTCCTGACAGTCCGGGTACAACCAGCCTATTTTCGGGACGTATACAGAGTTTGTTACGTTAGAAGCGTGACCTCAGTCGATCACTGTTGTGTTGCTGAGTTGCGTTTCCCACCAGGTGCCAAAACGGTCATTTCATTCGCAGCAACGAGCATTCGAAAGAGCGAACTATTTATTACTGCTTCCATTTGCATGTGTTTGAAAACACACACAAATGTATACGCCAGAATGCCATAAATATTTCTCAAAGCTGGTGAGTGAAAACTACATACGATAGATTATTATAACTTGAGAAAAGCTAACTTTGATATATTGTACCGTGAACTTCGTGCAGTGGACTGGGACTGTCTCAAACACATAAAATATATAAATGAGGCAGTATAATACTTTTATTCTGCTATGTATAGTGAATTTGATAAAAGAGTACCCCGTAGAAAACCATCAACGAAAAATTATCCATGTTGGTTTACAAAAGAAATAATTAGCAAACTAAAACGTAAAGCCTAATATTGTAGAAAGTATAAGAACTCTAATATACATAATCAATTTTATTTAAGTGAATTTAATAGATTACGCAAGGAAATAAAGAAAGAAATTGCTAATGCATATAACTTGTATATATTAAACATCGAAAATCAAGTCGCTACTGATCCGAGTCAATTTTGGAATTTCGTGAAAAGCAAATCAAGACATCTTCCTACCAGTCCGGTTTCATTTAATGGCAATCTAATCGATGATAATGAGGATATATCTAACACTTTTGCTTCCTATTTTCGGTTTATATACAGAGAAAGTTGCACTGAATACAAAACAATGGAAATGGGAGGTTGTATGTATTCAAGTAATAGACTTGACAATCTGTCGATTTCTCAGATAGGTATGAAAGAGGTAGAAGTGGCAATAAAGAAGTTAAAACCTAAAGAGGTAACTGGTCCAGATGGCGTACCTCCTTATGTAGTGAAAGGATGTGCGGAACTATTGAAACATCCGTTGCACATAATATTTAATCTTACATTACGCACATGCAAATTTCCACAACAGTGGAAAGAGACTTTAGTATGCCTAATACTGAAATCCAGTAATTCAAAAGAAATTGAAAATCATAGACCAATAACCATTCTTTTGGCGCTCGCTAAAGTTTTTGAAAGTTGTCTCTATCACCGTACCATAACTCACGTTAGACCAGTAATATCAAACTCACAATATGGATTTATGCAGAACAAATCAACGTCTAGACATTTAGTAATAATCAGGAATTTTATAGCTAAACCATTAGATAAGAGCGGTCAGGTTGATGTTTTATATATACTGATTTTGCCAAAGCATTTGACACAGTAGACCATTGCATATTACTTGCCACACTTAAGCACTTCAATTTTACGGAAAACCTAGTCAAACTTTTTTCAACTTACCTACAACACCGTGTACAATCCGTTCTCTACAGAGAATTTGTATCAAAGGAATTCGAAATGACATCAGGAATACCTCAGGGCTCAAATTTAGGCCCGTTACTATTTGTATTATTCATAAATAACCTCCCTGATTGTATAGTAAACTCTGAAAAACTATTGTATGCAGATGATCTTAAAAGATTTTCTAAATATGAATCAATTAAAGATTGTTATCAATTACAAGTAGATTTAGATAGTATACATAGGTGGTGTCACAGAAATAAACTAGACTTGAATATAAAAAAAAAAATGCACTTTGATTACATTTACTAGACGACAAAAATTAATTAGTTTCCTTACTCAATTAATAACACTCTTTTAACAAGACCAGAAACAATAAATGATCTTGGGGTACTCTTTGACTCTAAACTAACGTTTAATTGTCATGTAAACAATATAACAGCAGAATCGTTCAGAATTCTAGGATTTATTTATAGAACAGCAAAGGACTTCAGAATGGCTAGTACATACCAAAAGTTATATTATTCATTGGTTCGACCGAAACCTGAATCTGCATCCATCATCTGGAATCCCACCACTCAAATTAACTGTCAGAAAATAGAAAAGATTCAATCCAAATTCCTCAGACTCCTAACGTACAAAACAACTGGCTTTTATCCTAAATTTGAGCATTATGTAAACCTAATTCAGAATTTTGAACTCCTTACGCTGGAGAACAGGAGAATCATAATTGACTCACTCTTTCTTTATAAATTAATTCATAACTGCGTAGATAGTATAGACTTACCCTCTGAAATCCAATTTCGGATACCGGATACTAGAACCCGAATGGATAACAAAGGCCTTTTCCACTGTAGGAAAGCGCGAATGGAGATTCTAAAAAAGTAACCCATTTGGAGAATGTGCTTTTCACACAATAAATTATGCGGAATGAAAAGAGAGGTAGACATATTTGATCAAAGCCAAAGAAGTTTTCAGAATAATTTAATAAAATTATTCTAAAGCAAGCAAAATTACTATAGCAAGTTCTAGTTTATAAACATAGGATGGCCAAAAAGAAAAACAGAAAAAAAAAATTAGGATGGGCCCATACAAACCTAAAAGGGAATTATAAATCATTTAATTATATTTGTATTATCAGTCTTATCTTATTCTTACATCTATATTTGTATATTTACTTTGTGTTTATACATTGTATAGTATTAACTTACATATATTACGTGTGAATTACTACTCCACTTGAATTAGCTATGTTAATTTTAAATTTGGCTTTATATTGTGATGTATTTCTCTTGTATTTAGTATATATTGTGTTTATATTTTGTTGATACTAATGACACAGTATGGATTGATTATATTTTACTAAGCATTCCTGGTAATACAAAAACTAGATTGTAATTTACGTTTTACAGAATACCATAACTGGGCATACGCCCCTTGTAATCCTCCTTAAATAAATAATTTAATAAATAAATTAAACAGAAAAAAAGGAAATGCATGTTTTTTTAGGAAGTGTTCTGTTTCTCTAGCTTCAAGGACAGCATAAAGGAACAGTGGAGACATTAGTGTTAATGAAATAATATCCTGTGTATGATTTTTTATTGTTTTGTTTTTTTAAATTGAAATTTCACATTACTAGTGTATCCTGCAACAGACAGTATATATTAATACGTTACCGAATTTATCTACGCTGGCCCCGAAAATAAGCGACAAAATTTAACATGGATTTTCTCAAATTTCTATGGATATGATGGTTTTATTCATTTCTGTTTTCGGAATCATGACTCAATAACCCTATCAACATATTGCAAGGCATTGTGAAGGTACTTAAGTGGACATCTAGCGAGCTATTTTCTCTTTACAAGTAAGGATTATTATAATAGAAATTTTCAAAAGAAAGATCCTACGTGGCTTACTAAAATAATCTTTATTTTTAAGTGAAAAAAATGTTTTCTGATGCCTTCACTTATTTATTTTTACTGTGCCTTGTTATTTTCAAGATATCATTTATAAAATAGTTTTGGTCCAGTCATTTTCAAAGAATTTTAGAACTTTTAAGTATAATTCCTTAAAAGTCTATATAAAAAGCATTACAAAGTGTAATCAAGTGTTATACAACAATAATACTCGTGCAGCCAGACTGTTCATCTCGTTGTTCACGTCCCTGTCAAGTATGTTGTACGGTACAATCAAATTCACTTTTAAAAGTCGGTGGTATATTTCCTGGTTTTAAAATTTCAAAGTAGAGAAACATTGGTATGCATGACACGCAGACATATGAAATATAGTTTCCAAACAGTGCGGTAGTGTCACGCCCCAAATTCTGGAGCACACACTGCAAATATTATTTTTTTTGAACTTCTTATAGACCAATAGAAATTATGCAAAACTGAAGTTGCACGTCACAAATTTTGACTTTACGTCCCCGAAACTAAACTCCGGTCAGAATCCTTGGTTAATTGATGTAATTTGTCAAACTTAGAAAGCTCATAAAGCCATCACGTTCTATATATGTAAATATACAGTGATTTTGATTTTTTACCTATCTGCAAATTCTCTACAATAGTAGTTCTTTTTCCTTTTCTTCCGAAAAGGAAGTGAACAACATTGTCTTCTATATGCGTTACTTTTATGTGTCATTTCCAACGCAGAGATTTCAATTTATAATTGAGGAGTTCACTGGAAGAACGGCTTAACTCGGGTTAAGTCTTTTTTCCGTTTTGTGGCCTATTAGATATATTGGACCTCCACATATAAGAATATATGAATACTAGCTGTTATTCCCGTCTATTAGTATAGAGTTCAGAGGTTTTTCGCCCTCTTGCCCCCATCTCTGCGGGATGTCGAACTGAAAAACTATGATAACCGTTGCTAGTGAGTGGAGAGAAAGGATTTTCATATTTGTCCACTTGAAGGTAGTCAATCATGCAAACTGCATTGTGGTGTGTGTTGCTTAACATGTAGGTGGAATAACTAATAATCATAGTCTATTAATTGATTGAACCGACATCCTCGTCCTCCCCATTCTGGGAGTGTGGACCTTTCACTACGATAGTTAATTTTTCTAAGTCCTAAGGAATATTTAAGCCAAATTTCGTTCATATCTGTCAAGGGGTGTGGTTCAAACAAATAAACACACAAACGCCCTAATATTTAATTTTATGAAGAGTCACACAAAGAGCAATGGAGAGATGCATGCTAGGAACAACTAGGATGGACAGGGAGACAAATGAATTGATTCACACACAAACAAAGGTAGAAGATATAATCAAAACTGTGAAGAAGTTCAATTGGAGATGGGCCAGTCACATATCAAGACGATCAGATAGAAGGTGGACGACAAATGTATTACATTGGTTCCTAGAGAAAAGAAACAACCGAGACGACTCAAGCACTTTTCAGGAGCTACATGGATGAGGATAGCAGCAGACCGTGATATGTGAAAATAATAGCAGTGGCCTTCATCCAGCAGTGGATACAAAATGCCTGAAGAAGATAAATGCAAACAAATGACAGTAGACTGCAGTAGGGTGAAATAAACAAACGCTAAGGCACAAATTATTCTTTCGTAGAATTGCTAGTAATCTACAGATGTGCAGATACTTTGAACGGTGTCTTTGCAGATTTTCAATTTTATTTAACTGGCAACACTGACATCTTGTATGTTCCAGTGGGTGGGGACTATCATCTAGTTTCTTTCCTAGGTGTCGAAGAGTATTCATGCCAGTTTTGTGAGGATACGTGAAATGGTATAGAATTTCTTGCAAATGCTTTGAAAAACTCAATTCGCAATTAAGTTTGGCAACACCGACAACTGGAGGGTACACCTCCCTACCGTCGTGTTTGTATTGTGTACAAGAATAATCTTGCAAATTTTTGTGAAAATCCTTTTAACAGTATAACCTATGGTGATATTATATTTTATCATAAGGTGGCAATACTGACAACTGGAGGTGCTTGGAGATCTATAAACCCTAAGTCGTTTTTTTTTTTCTGGGATTCCCAAGATCATTCGTTCCAAGTTTGGTACGTATACGCCGTCCAGGAATTCCTTCTATGGAAAATTGGCTTAAATTCTGTGGTTAATTATTTTAATATATTAACATCAGAGATTCATATAGTTTCCTTGTGATTCATAGAATGCCTTTCTAGGGATATTAGCAACATAATTCCATATTATGTTAAAAAGTCTACAGATACAGGAAACCTTCGGGACGGGCGTAAGCCATAGTGCTGTTCCCACCCATACAATTATTTTTTCTTTATACAGGAAATCTGGTAAAATCACATGTGAAACTTTGAAGCCCGTTGTTCAAAGAAATGCGTTTTTCAAGGTAAATATTTGTTTTCCAGCGAACTCCTTGATTGTACTTTTCCGTAGTACATAGCACGATAATCATTTACTGGTAAGATGTTGCAGTTATTTTCGTGTTGTGACTCCGTAAATATAACCAAGAACAACATGCAGAACATACTTTTTATCTGTGGAGAGAAAAGGAACTTTAATTTTAGCGTAGTTCAAAGCAATTGCAGAATAAAGGAAAAGATGATAGTTTGTAATAAAAATAGCATTATAAATTTTCAAATATTCTTTTTTTACTTTCTTTCATATACGGGTAAATGTATTTCTTAAATAGTTCATTAATATTACATTTATTCGCACATTCAATAACCTTTGTTAATCACGAAATTGTGATTATGAAGTTTGCCAATAGAGAGCTGTGCCATTTACCATTCAGCCGCTGCAAGATTGCAATCTTTCTTTAAGGTATGATAAAGTTTTTGCTCTGAGAGAGTATTTAACACTTTCTTTTAATATGAATCCTCTCCTTCTCTATTCTTTGAGCAAGGAATACAAATAAAACTTAGTGTCAGTTTTAGTACTTCCCTTAAATTTTGAAGCGTAGAACAGCAATACTAGTACTAAATTCTGCATTAAAAGGAAATGATCGTAGCCGTTACCTAACCACAAATAAAATAATTTCTAAAGGGACATAAAGTGGGTTTTGTAGACCTACAGTTCCCAATAAAGAATATAAACAAACTATTTAAGTGATTAAATTAGGAAATAAATAGATATTATCATTACGTGAGATTACCGTTAAGAATAATGATGTGTTTTATTAAAATATTACCTGTAAAGTCACATTTTGATTAAAATAATTATCAAATAGGAAAAACATATTCTGTAATCACTTAAACATTATATTTGCTCTTTCTTCTGACGGTGAGAGTAAAACTATTTTTTTTACGATGAAAATGTTATCTTTCCATGAAATAGCTGATTCTGATAATTATATTTTATCATAACGAGAATTGGTAGATGAATATCTAATTATGTAACACAAATATTTTCTTTTAGACGTTTGGAATCGTCAAAAGGAAACTCGTCAAAATTTAGTTTAATTCATACGCCGAGTGATTCAAAAGCCTGGCACCATAGAGCAATTTCGTTATGTAGCGGTGTAGAGCAAAGGAACAAATGGCTAATGATAAAAAAGCTCATGTAGAGAATTGAACTATCTTATATGAGAAATCAGTGGCCTACAGGAAATAATGTAACGAAGGTCAACTTGAATATTTCAAATTTTAAAACTAGGGTAACTTTTAACATTTTTGGAATAACCATTCACAACAGAACAACTTTTATTGGAAACATTTTTCGATATTTTGTACGGTTGGTGCGCTAGTATTACATCACCAACGTCTTTCATTAAGCAATAACTCATAAAAGCTGCTACAGAAAAAAAAACAAAAAAAAAAATATGATATAAGACTTTTCCAGTTTACTTCATGTAGAGTACAATTAAAGTATTTTTTTCGGGAGTTTTAATTACAATATTTTACCTTTTGATATGTTGAAAGAAAAAAACAAGCCAATATCACGAGAGGGTGTTATTAATCTTAGTAAATGAAGAGTAAAAGATTATGTCTAATAACGAGAAGGTAAGTAATTCTTCCCCTAGCGCCCATTTAGAAAATCTTTGTTTCATAAATAATATAACGAAACATGGTGAGCACTTGAGTGAACAAAATGTGACCTCAATTCTGGAAACGACGCTAGTGCCAAAAATATGATAATCATATTTTCGATGTTAAAATGTTCGAAGAGCCAAATATAACATCCTGAAAAACGCTAGAAATGCGTAGACCATGGCGCATTGTACAAAACCACGACAGAAGATATCGTAGTGATGAAAGTGTCGGGGAAATTGACGTGGAAAATCCAAATGTCCGCTTTGGTAATCTTATCGTTGTTCACTTGTAGTCTTCACTTATAAAGAACGAAACGTGCAATTTTTTAAAATTTTCATTAAGTCTAAACCGTACCGAAAACTGATTATGTTATTGTGAAATTGATGTCTTATTAATATCCTATGGCAATTCTGTTAGACCCTCCCCGCCCTGTGGGGGATCAGCCCCCAAATTATCGACAACTTCCCCTACTTTAATTTTTTTGCGCTCAAAAATCGACAGAAGTGCAAAACTCCATTTGCGTATCGTATTTGCGAAATCTGTTTAAGCAACGCAATGCAATTTCATTGACTAGAAGTTGTCATGCGTTTGCCGTGAGCTTGGCGACGGAATTAAATATTGTACTTAGTACGGCTTCGCAAAGGGATATTTGCGTCTTCTTATGGCAAACTCATAGCAAACATTATATATGTTTTAGCCAATAGGCAGCTTCGTTACAAACTTTCGATACAGACTGGCAGCCAATCAGACACTTCTAACGCGCTCACGTGGTGTAAACAAGGAAAATGTCGTCTGTCTTTAATGATGTTTCTGAATTATGTTAGTATTCTAATAAAGATGTTCTCACGTAGCATTATAATGCAGATTTACAGCATTTTTATAATCATTGAAAATGTGACGGTGATCGATATTTAACTAGATAGTTAGATACTCCTCAGACTCAATCAATTGGTAATGATATGTTAAGTGATTTACATTAGAGTATTTTTAGCTTATCTGAAGATATATTATTTACTTGGTTTATAACTTAATATAATACTATCTTAGGTTAGTGTAGGCCATTATGGGGTCTAGAGGGTATCTAAAGCTCTTTCCTGAAGAAATACTAGCTACTAAACCAAAGGTTATTAAAACTATTTCCAATTTAGCACCCACAAACAGAAAAGTTCCGATGCCCTTCAAATACATGCAATTACATTTTCTCCTGTCCAAAAGTCAACCTTTGCATTTATATACTCTCTCTACATGAGCAATATCCCCTTTCTCTTCTAGGTTCAGTTTTAATTTGTACACCGTTTCGGTACATGTACGGTAAAGATTGATATCAGACTCTCCATGTATGTAGCAATAAGGGGCTAGAATTTCAGATAACAACACATTAAATTCCCGTGTATAAAAGAAATTCGGTTTGCTATTTTGAAACGGAACTGAACCTCAGGATCAGTTATCGTAACCACTCATTTAAGTGGTCTTACAAGTGATCAACATCCCATGTATGATTAATCGTTTTAAATAAAACTCGAGCGTTAATCGATTTCGATTCAATAGTTCAATCTCTCCATGAAGTCAGCTCAAACTGATTCAGAATTGTTACAAAAATCACGGACAGTACATCGAACGAGCTAGTATTTTTTTTTAACAAGACAATTCTTTGAATCACTCAAATCACTGCTAGGGGTAACAAAACTTGCCTAAGGAAATTTAGTTCTGAATATCTCCTGGGGGATAACTTTTTGTTTTAATAGACACCACGAAAGGTTTTCACTTTCCGGTTGCTGAGTTAATCACGAAATAATTCTTACAATTAGGTACTCGTGTTGTATGGCGTCGAATATATTTCACAGTGACTTCCTCATTTCAGATTCGTAGAATGCAGAATGTGGTGCAAAATCAATGGGTAATGT
Organism: Lepisma saccharinum; assembly: GCA_022664845.1. NCBI lineage: Eukaryota > Metazoa > Arthropoda > Insecta > Zygentoma > Lepismatidae > Lepisma > Lepisma saccharinum. The sequence goes on from JAGDQP010010234.1 coordinate 17,164, forward strand.
GAGTGCAAGGACGCAATGTAGAAGGGCGTATGCGTCCTTGCATTCGCATCACCCCTTGCTTTTATATCACACTCTGCATTCTACGCATTTGAAATAATGAAAGTAACAACGTTTTAATAACACAGAACGCATATTACGAAAGTATCTAATATAGTAAATTACTAATCGTGAAGATACTCTGGGAATACACTCAAATTCTGTAGGTGCTTGATACAAGTTAATGTTACGCATTTCGTTTTTTATTTTCTTCACAAACTATTCTATGTGGTTCCAAATGACCTGAAATACACAAAAATTGTTTCAGATGCTATCTGAACATACATGAAAGGCTACATAATGACATGGTTTGAAAAAGTCAATTCCCACACAATGTACAAAGATACGCTATTAGTACAAATACATTCTTCATGGTACGCGTTTTCAAATTGCGTGCAGATTAAAGTTACAAGTTTGTATTTAATGTCCATATTCTTACTGAAGAAAATAAACAAGAACGTTCTTCAGAATAATTCATTTAAATTCATTAAATGCATGTGCTCACTTCATAAACGTTAGTCCTAATATATAAATAAAGCCAGTTACGTAACATTAACATGTATAAGGTACTTACTAGAGTTCATATCCTAATTGAATAATGTTTCCTGCTTCTAGTGAGTGGGAAGGACATTAAAATTATTATTTAATCATGCCAAATAGCACTCCGTTCCGTTTATAATATTTTCGCCAGTTAATTTTAGCTTCATACTATTATATTTTTCGAGGACAGTCAATACAAGTCGTAACTGATTTGCGACCAGAGTTTTGTGGGCGCACGTTTTCATCTTTAAAATCCCAGTGACGTGACGTCACTGCCAAAGTCAAGCAAGTCGATATTTAATACCGTTTCTCGCAAACAAATTGCAAACTTTTCCTTGCGTTCACGCAAGTCGATATTTAATGAGGCTCCATGTTTTGTTTCTAGAGGTGGCAAAGGTCAATGCGTCGTGAGGGGAGGGAGCAGGTACTACTACGACGACTGTCAGTTGCAATGCCACTCGTGACGTCATCTGCCTTAGTCATAGATAGTGGACTCCCCCAGTCTCCGATGGTCCACTAAGATTCTCCCTTGCATAATGCTTTTTATATGGACATGCGAGATCTAGTACTGTAATATCTTTGGTCTGCACGAAGTTCCTCCCCCCCCCCCCTCATCCAGAACTAACTATAGAACATGTGCACTAGTGCTATGAAATTCGCTTTTTCTCATGGTGGAAAAAGATGATGATAATGCAACTAACGCTAGTTTACAGAAATATAAAGCAAATTATCACTATAAAACATGATCTAAAAATTATTTTTAGGCTCTTTTTGGCGCCTTCCTGATAGCGGTGCCCCGGGTCACCCGGCCCTTGGTCCGCCCCTGTCTGTACAAGCTTGTTACGTAACAAAGAAGACTCCGTCCTCCCTGCTAATTCTGAGAGCGACACTATCTGCTCAATCTCACTGGTAACTTGGACATACATTTGTGTTAAACAATCCCGTGATTTTTATTTAAATATCTGCACATATTTTTTAAAGGTAACTGAATGACTAACTGCTATTTGTTGAACTCATGAACTGTCATTTAAGAAATAATAATAATTTGCAAACTGTATTAATTTCATTAAGTATTAGCTGCCAAAGATGTGGAACTATTCCCATATTTTCATTTTTGTTTGCGAGCTATTCCACTTTCAATACTGTTCGAGAACCGCTCTCTCTAATGATAAATCCCAATTTTCTAATTTTTTGATTTGATTACTGTGTTCATATAGTTTCAGCCTGCAGATGAATGGTTAAGTGTGTGTATCCTTGTAACCAATTGAATCAGTCATTACAGAAAGGGCACATGTGTAAAGGGAAATCAATGTAACGTGTGCCCTTTCTGCAATGACCGATTCAATTAATCCCGAGTGCGATTTCCGGTCTAGAATGCATACAGTTTGGAATCGTCTTAAAATGATAGGACGGAAGCTCCGGACGTAAACAACAGGTCGCAATCGGTTCTTTTCACGAAGAGACTTTCAAATAAATAAATTACCTCATCATGATCATTCGGTTGTCATACAGTAAAAGTAGAAGAGAAAGAAATCAGATGATCTTCATATAGGGTAAAGAAAGACGTGATTCGGAAAAGGGTCCAAGTCCATAAAATTATTTACATACTATGATCTAAAGAAAGACCCAACTCCGTGGACTGGGCTTCTTTCCAAATAACACGGATTTTAATGATACATTTTGATGTGTAAGCAGCAGGATTTGGGACCTTCTTTTTGTCACAGATATTAGCAACTCTGTAAAGTATGCTATTCTGTCACAGTGCGAAAATATCATTTCATGGACTTGGGTCTTTTTCCGAATCATGTCTTCAATTACCTTCTGCACTTCACTGCTGCCTGGTGAATGTTGCGATGTGATATTCGAAAGAAGCCCTGGAACATCTCTCTCTTCATTTCTTCATTATTGATGACAGCATGTAGCCTTAAATAGGTGTAAAGTCCAAACATCCAAAGTTTTAATAAGTTATTTGCATCCAATCGTTCATCTAAAGCAACGACCAGTAATAGATTAAGGGTCAGTTCTGCAATCGACCGCTAAACTTCTACTCAGCGTTAAGTTGAGGCCAACTATCATTTTGCGTACTCTCATTGGCCAAAATCAGACTTGGCCTCAACTTAGCGCTGACTAGATGTTTATCGGTCGATTGCAGAACTGACTCTAAGATCTTTCTTTCAGAGTGGTTTTCTCGACACTCTCTGACTTTGCTGACAAGAAAAGCACACACGTAGATAACATACATATTCCATACTTCGTTTATAGCTCATATTGTCTACGGAATCTGGCATTTTTAGATCTTTGCTTCGCAGCTATTATCAAATTATTCTTCAGTACACTAGAGGGAACTCTCACTTTTATTTCATTTATGATTGAATTGTTTACAAATACTTCTATTTTTACTAACTAATGCTTTTATTATTTATTCAAATAATCCTGTAGTTAAAAACATGTGACTTCATGTTACATCAATCTTATAATTCTGTGCAACATAATATTATTTCGAAGCACACTGAAGTTGTTTCCATGCATTTGTTTTGAAAAGATATAGCGTCTAATAACGCTGACCTGCGATGGTTTCATTGCATAAACTCAAGGTATCTTGAATTTATTAGGTATGCCATTCATGGATATGAAACTGATGGCGCCTTCTATGTGGAACTGTACCATGACGTCACTGCACGGACCCTCACATTGAGTCGTCTACTAGGATCAGCTAGCGACCGTGTTTTTATCATAGCCTAATGATTGCAGCGCTATTAAAGTAGTTGTGAATGGAATAAACAATAACTGTATTATTTTCTTTGTAATCCTCGTTAGTTTTTAATAATAAGTAAGCATGACAACTTTGCCGTTTCAACGTACAATACACGGGCCGAAAAAAAAACCACAGGTAATATTTTATTATTTGTTTTGACAAAGAAGCACACAGAGAATGGTCTGTACTGTAAGGTGTAAAAGAATAGATATATTTCAAGTAAGAAATGCAAAGGTTTCAAACTATCCATTTCCTTCCTCATGACTACAAAAGGCAATTAAAATAAACTTTTAGGATTGCAATAAAAAAATAAGAAGTTAAAACCTGACGGAGATTCTTTTCAAGAAATGCTTAAATGGCATGGAGAAAAATGTCATAGTTGAAACGAGTTTCTGAGGCGGGGTAGTTCTAACATATAATAAAATTTAGTTCTTACTTTTGTAGCAATGTTCGAAAAACTGAAATCTTGGAAAAGTAAACTTTGTTTTCTTTTACAAAAAAAAAAAGCTAGGCTTATTTTTGCGTCGCTTCTCAAACCTGAGCTTATCCCTATTTTTTCGCTGCGCTTCGAAACGTAAGTTTTTTTTATTTTTTATTCTAAAATCCATTATATAAGAGTTTTACAATGCCTAAAATTGATAGTTAATTACTACATATTTTGGCACATACCTCCTAAGTTCTTTATTTCTGTCGAAATAGGGGTGGCCAAGGTTCCGGCCAGGGTCTATATTTAAGGTACCTTAGTGGCATTTGACTTCCGGGGCACAGGAAAACTCTGCAAAATCTGTCAGATGGGCGGTGTGTGCGGGACTCGAACCTAATTTTTTATCGAAAGTCATCGATCGTGACCACCCGGCTAGTGGAGTTGGGTAAAGCAGGCATGTGTTTAGTCCTCAAAATTAAAAATAGTAAATTATTACATTGTTTTCCAGAATTATCTTCTTTCATCCTCTAATAATGAAGAGAAAATTCTTGAAACTATGGGCCCGCTAAGTTTATGTCTCTCTCTTTCTCTCTCTCTCTCTCTCTCTCTCTCTGTATATTACTTGTGGGTTAATCTTCTGTAAGTTTTCATTAAACCTGATTTACACTTATGGGCCATATAGGCAGGTAAGACTATGCTCAAAAGTTTGAGAAGCCACCCCGAGCACCATCCAGAACAAAGAAGACAGTGGCTAGTGTCTTAACCAAGGTACTATACAGGCATTTCCCTGGTGATACTGAGGAAATGCCTGGAAACCCTTAGTCAGCATGGCCAACACGAAAACTGTAACCTGCTAACCTTTCTAGCGATGTTCCGAAGTTTGAGAACGGCAATGACAAGATTTACAGGTTCGAGTTCTGCTGCTGGCCACGTTAACCGAAGTTTTCTAGGTTTGCCATCAATATCAATAGCCAGATGCCTATATGGTAACACAGACAAAGGCCCTGGCCTCGTTGCCTAATACTTGCAATGTATTATCGTTATTTCGTAGCCCAAATTACGGTTTCAATCTTTGAGTGTACACTATGTTTGTAAGCGAATTTTACGTAAGCATTGTTCTGATGCCCCTTCCCACTATCAGGTGAAATAAGGAAAACTTAAATTAAATCCTCTCCTTGAATTTTTGCGTAATGCTTGAACGATCCTTATGTTTAGGTGTGAGTGTGAATTAGAGAGGGCGCTGACTGTAATAATTGCTCTGCACTTAATAGATTACGAATAATTGCCAAAAGGATCCAAAAGTATATTTATTTTTAAGGGAAATAATATTATCAGGATTATACTGTGTCTCTTTTGTAATGAAAATAGTTCTAATTTTGATATTACAGCTCTAAAATCAAGTTCGTTCGAGTGTGAGTTTTCTTTTCACACATCGGTAACGTTAAGATATATTCTTTTACTTTTTACGATTTAGAAAGTTTCTAGTGTATTTTTATATCGTTTAATTGTTTATTTTCATAATTAAATCATAAAAGATATAACAAAATTAAATAGAACTTATTTGCTACAAAATATTAGGTGCAATATCACTTTCTATATCCTCTATTCTCTATGCTTTCCCTTATGTATACTAGCTCACGCACCGTATAGTGACGTCACACGCCTTGCAACCAATAGCTACTGTTTTCGATAAATCTCGCTCTTTGGCCCCCTCTGTCATAAACTAAAGAATGTGTTTCTTTATATTTCAGGCATGCTGAATCCGAATCTGAGGTCATTTTGTTTCCATCACATCAGATTTCTTTGCAAAATCAAAATAAGCATATAACCTATACGCACCAGCTGGGGATTTTAACGAAATCGTAGACTCTTACGTCGGGGTCTCTGGTGACCCCCCCTTAATTATTACAGAGTCATGATTCATACATCGTTGGAAAGCTTATGGTACACTCTTCCCAACGACATATACTTTGTGCCCCCTGTGTACAACCTGTAGAAGAAAAAGAAGAAGCGTCCTTAGAGGTCAGACAAATAAAAATTAAATTAAACATATAATATTGTTTTGCATATATACATGTTAAATTCACTCAATCACCGCAATTAAAATAGTTACATTTATATTTCCCACTTGATGAATGCAAACTGAGTCACATTGGTAGCTTTTGCAAAATCACAATGGAAATGAAAATTTCTGTCAATCTCCTATATAGAGTTAATACAGTAACAGGTTAAAACACATCACAATATAATGCAAAAAATATGCTGACACGTAGTATTGTCAAGGTTTCACTTCAGGATATGCACACCTATACTAAAAAACCTCTTTGAGTTGCTTTTCGCTTGTGAAGTGCAGTAGGGGTGTCTCTTTGCAGTAACCAGCAGTAATCTGCAAGCATGTTTGTGTTCCATTTCCCTTGATATCTACGTTCAATTTCCCGGAGATCCTGGTGGAATCGTTCTCCTTGCTCATCGCTAAGCAGTCCAAGGTTCTCTGGGAAATAATCCAAATGTGAATGTAACATGTGCAGTTTTAAGCTCATATTACAGCCTAAATCTTGGAAAGATACAAGCATTCTCTCCACGATTTGTTTGTAATTTGTAGCCTTTGTGTTGCCAAGGAAGTTACACACTACATCTCTGAATGATTGCCAAGCAGATCGTTCTGCTGCACACATAACGTTCTCAAAATTAGGATCCAGCAGCAATTTTCTGATATCAGGGCCTGTGAAGATACCCTCTTTGATTTTGGCATTGCTGATGCCTGGGAAACGATTACACAAAAACTTAAAGCATTCACCTTCAGTATCTAAAGCTTTAACGAATTGCTTCATAATGCCTAGCTTAATATGAAGAGGAGGTAACAATACGTTTGATTTGTCAACAATACTTGGTTTCCTTATGTTTTTAGAGCCCACGATCCACTGTCTACGTAGCCATTCTTTCTCGGTCCAGTGTTGTGACCTCGCTCGACTGTCCCATTCACATAGGAAGCATGGGTGCTTTGTGTAACCTGCTTGCATACCTAAAAGAATACCAATCACCTTAAAGTCAGCGCACACTTGCCAGTTGTGTTCCTGATACTGTATTTTACACAGTACTGCATCAAGATTTTTCATATGTTTCTCGCATAATAACTGAATGTGCAACGGGAATTGATGCAAGTTTGTTTTCATTGTGAAGAAGGACGCACTTCAAACTACGCTTTGAGGCATCAACGAACAGTCTCCATTGGATGGAGTCGTACTGTGATAACCCTAGTTTGAGCAAAACCTCCGGAATGTTGTTGCAATAAACAAAAAGTCCTTCTTCAGAAAAGAAGGGTGCAAATTCTTTTTCGCGATGTCTGTACCAGTAATAGGTCGTACCAGGTGCCAACATGTTCCTTTCACTGAGTCTGGATCCGAGTATCTGTGCAGATTCCTTCGTAAGACCAAGGTCTCTAACGAAGTCATTTAACGCACTTTGTTCGAAGTTTAGGTTTCTTGTCAAAATCTGTTGGGACAAAATCACAGTCTGTGCTAGCACCGGCTACTTCAGAGCCACATTCAGAAGAGGAACAATCATGTAAGTGTTCCGGACGGTGGGGAACAGGTACTTCAGGACCATGTGGAACTGGTAAAATTGCAGATGGAATATTGCTTGGATACACAATGCTATGTTTGTTTCGGTTGTTAAATTCCTTAACGTTCACGGAACAAAAGTAACAGTCCATACTGTGGTCTGTAGGTTGTCGCCACACCATGGGGATTCCGAATGGTAAATTTTTTCGAGTGCCATTTACCCACTGTCGTAACTGCTCTATACAGGTCCTACAAGCCTTATGAGGTGCCCACTGCTTGTCCTGGTCACCAAGTTTCACACCGAAGTACGCACCGTAGGCCTTCTTCACGAAATCTGTTATCTCGCGTCGTTGTTTTAGCAGCACGAAATTTCCAAACATAGCAGAATCCACCTGGACTGTTCTTGCATCCTCGACGTGGCATATTGCTTAAAGATCAATTAACAAAACACAGTTACTCACTGTGAACCTATTAGGACTCAAATTTGCTTACAACAAATGCACGACTTACACTGTTGCGCAACACCACTGCCACCGATAAGAACTCAAGAAACCGGTTCTAGATGAAACGCTGCATTATTGCCAGATACTTGTAGGCTTGCCAGAATGCTACAGACGATAAAAATATCACTATTTTAATTGCGGTGATTGAGTGAATTTAACATGTATATATGCAAAACAATATTATATGTTTAATTTAATTTTTATTTGTCTGACCTCTAAGGACGCTTCTTCCTTTTCTTCTACAGGTTGTACACAGGGGGCACAAAGTATATGTCGTTGGGAAGAGTGTACCATAGGCTTTCCAACGAGGTATCATTCGTGTGTCTCGGATAATTAGGGGCGTCGCCAGGGTTGCCTAACTGTGGTACAAAATGTACAAGGGTTGCACGTAGGTACAAGGTTCGGAATTGTTATCTCCCTTATTATTGAACCCACGTCTTTTACTTTTTTTTACATAATTGTTACTAATGTTTGGCCTACGCGTGAGAAGTTTTTTGCCGGAGTACGAGGAAGAACAGTGTTGTCAGGGCCAACACAAGCTGGAAAATGTTTCGTTTTCAGTGTTTTTTTTACTTTCTTCTTCTTCGTCTTATACGGGTTGGGCACGGGGGGGGAACAAAAGTTACGTCGTTGGAATTAGTAATTCATAAGCTTTCCAACGATGTATGAATCATGACTCTGTGATAATTAGGGGGGTCACCAGACTCCCCGAAGTAAGAGTCTACGATTTTGTTAAAATCCCCAGCCGGTGCGTACAGGTTATATGCTTATTTTGATTATGATCTTGATTTTGCAAAGAAATCTGATATGATGGAAACAAAATGACCTCAGATTCGGATTCAGCATGCCTGAAATATAAAGAAACACATTCTTAAGTTTATGCAATGATCAAAGAGTTTAAATTCGCAGGTCAGTGTAATTGCTCGCATATGACAAATTCTTACATGATTATGTAAAGCATTATTTTATTTCGCCAAAAACTCTGAGCTACTTATAACCTATATGAATCAATACTAATTTTATTCTCTTATTTATCATAATATCTTCGAGTATAATTGAGCAGTTTTTTTTTTCAAAAGGACACATGCTAAGTAACGGAAATTTTTCAAGAGGCGTGAAAAATGTATTTCTCTGTGAGAGCGAGCATTATGATTGGGCGAATGATAGAATATTGTAAATAGAAGCACTCAAAATATCATCCGGGAATATGCGTGTTGCGTAACCATTACGAAAAGAGATTTCGTCATATTTAATTTGGACGTTTTTTCTTTTGATGACAACTCCTGGACATGTTACCTTTTGATATACGTATGGAAAGAAACCCCAAGAAGAAGCAATACAAGTAACGAGAATTCGTTTACAGTCGTAGTCATGAAAATGGCAAAACTCCCACGATAAGTAAACTTAAAGCAACCACATTTGGTAAATAAAACAAACTATCAATTGCTGCAAAAATTATGATAGAAAATAATGTCAAACATAATAATGTCGTTCAAGTGCAGTGAAGATTTCGAAAGTAGCGTCTTTGTTGAGGGAGAAACGTAAACTTCTGTAGAAACATAAAAACAATAGTGTTTAAGATGAACAAGAGATAGGGTGACTGTGTCATGTTTCCTCTTTCTCTTCTAGACGATTTACCTAAATTCGTCGAGAGTACTTTTTTCACCAGTAGTGAGATAAGCGTTTAATCCTGGTGGCACTCCCACCAGTTCTAATTAGAATTTTTAAAATTATCATTCGACTACTTGCAGAATTATTCTAATTTTGGTGCAGTACGCTTCCAAATCCTTTACATTATATACCACAAGTCCTTTACTAGTTTCTTCACAGATCCAAACTCGTTAAAATCACCCTCGTACCAAAGTCGTAACTAGATATGATGTCCCCTTCCCCCGCGCAAGAGAATATCCAAGGCAGTAGATAGATTCTACCTATGAGAGGCTAGGGTAAAGGGCGCCATTGAAAGAGTCGCCCCAACATTACCCCTCTGTCTCATACTCTTAACTTCTCTTAACCTCGATTTGTTCTTCAATAATCATTCTACTACGGCGAATACCTTCTCATCAGGTTCACAACTGTGTCAATGAACAAGAAACGTTATTTGGATCGAATTACCATTGGCAGGCGCTTTCTTTTGCAACAACAACACAGCAGACCATGTATTGATAGTCCAATACCAACAATAAAAACAGCCGACCACTCGGATAGAAATTCGTCTAACTGTTCAGAGGGATGCTCAAGAGTACAACTTACGCTACTTACTGCTTTGTGCATATTTTGACTTAACACAGCGTTAATATCATCACTGTACTCTCTCAATAGGGTTTGGAAATCGTCGCTCCAGTACCAGCTGGTGGGAAGCACATTGGACATGCGCTCGTTTGAAATCAATTTCTTAACCTCGTTCGTGGATATGCTCCTTTAAGATGACACTACTACTACAGAATATAAGGGAAACGGACTTGTTACCTTTTGGTGCAAATCGGTACCTTTAACTTATAAAAACAATGGAATATCTTCAGTTAAAAAAATATGTAAAAACTGATAAGCTCATATGACTGCTATGAAAACTGGACATGTGCCTTTTTGAAAGTTTCTCCTCAATTCTTCTCGCTCATGATTTTTGTAATCATCTTGATTCGACCATTTGTTTATTCAAAGAATATCCGTATGTACTATATGTATTAGTCTGTTTTTATTTGTTTATAATTTGCCAGGACCTTCCAATTACTGAGCAAAAGCTCTATCAACAGCAGCTCGGTAAAATGTTGTACCTATTTCAGCTGGAAAACTAATCAAATTAGTGAAAACATTAAATTTTATTAAAACAAAATTCTAATTAACATCATCCATCCCGATTTCTGTATTCCTAAATATATTTCTTTCTCTTTTTTTTAAAGAAAATTTCACACTCAACTAGCCAAGCGATCACCAGAGATGACACCTACACAAATAACACATTCGTTTAACTCTTCTCTCCATTCTTTTCATATGTGAGAGTGAGTATATTATTTTTCCATTGCGTAAATTTACAGGCCACAGTAGTATCATATGGATGAGATGAGGTAGGTGGCGTGAATGTGCAGACAAAAAATTAACGTCGGCGAGTGTGTAGCATACCAAAAACGTTTCCTATTCTTCGTGCGTGTGAACCTGTAGTGTACAGTCTAAGGCACGAATGAAGTTAAGAGAAATATACGAGTATGTGATAGATTGCATTAGCGCTCAAGTGCTAGTACATCATTTTGCTGCTGACTGCAGTTTCTTATGTACGGTGCATTCTCCCCCCCCCTCCACCCACTTTCTTCGGAATTCTTTTCAGTATTTGGATATCTACGAGCTTCAGTGTCACCAACTAGGAGGTCTAGTGACTAAACTCGCAAGCTAAACAAAAAAGTTGACATATTGAACACCTAAAAACTTGTAAAAAAAAATACATAGGAAAGTGAATCGTTATCTTGGCGGGTATTCGAACCCTTGTGCTTTGATTGCCTTCCATTTACTTTACCAGTTTTGTGGGACTTGTGTTTGTTACCTGGTAGCATAATTGGTAGAGCACCAACCACCAATTGGAGCACAGAGATTCAATTTCCCGATAGGATAACCACTATTATTCCGTTTATCTTTCAACTTGTACACAGTAATAAAACGTTTTCTTAAAATTGAGAAAATAAAAGTTCTTGTCTGTGCATAGAGAAACAGTTTCCTTAGAAATGAGATATCAGCATTCTTATTTAATTCAAAACGAGAATATGTTGAGAAATAAGAGTCCTGATCTTATTTCCGAACCGGTATGCTCTCATTTTCAGTTAAGGATAATCTAAAGCAGCCATCTCCAATAAAAGATGGCAGCACTATCTCCGTATATGTCTAGTGTATTCTTATCGTTGCACGAAATTTCCTTGCTGCTCCTATAAATTCAAGCCTAGAGAGTTCAAACTTTTAAGGAAGAAATTTCACAACCAATTCAAGAGCATGATCAATGCCGATTTTTTATTTTCATGTTCTTTCATTGTTGTTGTAAATATAGCAATGAAGCTCTTTCAACAATGAACAAAAAACAAAACTAAAAATCGGCATCGATCATTCTCTTAAATTGGTTATGAATTATCTTCCTTGAAAGTTTGAACTCGATAGGTTTGAATTTGTAGGAGCAGCAATGAAATTTCGTGTAACAGTGAAAATACATTAGGCATATACGGAGGTAGTACTGCCATCATTTGTTGGAGACTATTGCTTTAGATTTCTTAATTGAAAATGCTGATATCTCATTTCTAAGAACAATGTTTCTTGATGCACAAATAAGATTTTTTTTTCCGAAATTTACGAGACCGTTTTTAACCATGTGCTTGAATGAAATCAGGTAGTGAAAAACACATTTCAGATTTTGACTGAATTATGGATTTTGACTGATGATTCGACTATTTTTAATATATTGACTAAAAATGACAGGTTCTTTCCAACTAGTTATTCCTACCAGCGTCGGAACAAAAACAGAGATAAACAATGTTCAGATTTGAAATAATTGATATTCCAGTCAATTAATCTGCCTTTTTTTTCTTTAACTGGTGACGCTACCAATACAGATACTTTTAAGAAAATAATTTTTTCACGTATTTTATACTTTTTCAATGTCTTCTTCTCCTTTATATATATAACTCACTCGAATTTGTACTGGTTTTCTTAGATTTAACTTTCGCTACACGGATAACATTGTGTGACTTGTCAGTATCATGTTTTCTAACGGTATTGTACTCTATGTACTTTATGCACTGCAGAGTTTAGGCATCCGAGAACGGTTTCAAGCTAGGATTTACTGTACTGGAAACCGTATTTTTCACGTTAAAGTTAGTTTAAAGTAACTATCTCTAATGTTACATGGCAGTTTTACAGAGATGTAGCCACTGGAAAGCACAGGGGGTGTGCCCCCCAAATAGTGTGTGTGTGCCCCTCAAACGAAAATTTGAATAATACAATAGATATAATAAGGTTTCAGGTACTTGGTACACGATACCTGTAGGTCAGTCCATCTGAAATCACCCAGCTTGGCTGCTCGGCCCCTTTTAAATTTTTTTTTTTTAAATATTTATATCTCTTGCATAAGAATAGTCCAAAACGAGAATTATTTTACTTTTAGACAAATCTATTAATTAATGGCAGCTATCTTTATATTGCCGTGCATGTCAAAATTTGTGTTAGCAGACGTTTACGGAAAATGTAGTGTTTTCGGACAGAGTTATCATAGAACACTGAAACAAACACCATTCTTTCCTTTAAAATCCACTTAATAATATTGTAGTCATCTGCATGAAAACCCTAAAACGTAATTGAACTGGTCAAAATGGTATTCAAATGTGATTGTTGAAATCAAATCAATTCCGGTTTTCTGGGCGCTTTTTTTACCCGAAAGGGACTGAATATATCAAAGTTGATGTTTTGTGCACTATGAACATATCAAGTGTGTTGAAGGTTGATATATGCTTTTGTAATATTTTATGAGCTTTTGAAAATCTAAAAATTCGTATTTTATGCATATTGAAGGCCCGATATCTCTGGTGGAAATGTTAACTTTCATATCTGAATTTGAAAGGAGTTACACATTTGCAAGTTGGGATGTGAATAATGCTCGGTATGCGCTTTGTGAAATGTTATCTAACCACCACAGTGACAAAGAAAGATGTGACTACGTAAAGTCTAGTGTTCATTTAGCAACATGGCTGCTCGGTATTTCCACTCTGTCTTTTTTCATTCCATTATGCAACCATGCCTTTTGGAAAACGTTGCCACCTTTCTATGTGTGTGTGAAGTGTTTATAATGCTGCCTGACTCTATTATTACTTAAGCATATCAATTATCGTTACAACAGTAAAATCGTTCTTCACAATTCTGTTTGAAATAAAGAATATTTCTTTTGACAACCATTCTTTATACGAGTTACCAAAGCAGGCACGACCATTATTCATCCCCAATTTGCAAATCTGTAACTTGTTTCAAAGTCAAATATCAAAGTTGAAATTTCTACTGTAGTTGCTCCTAACGTAAATGTATAACGTATGAAACAAAATTGTTGTTGTTTTAAATATATATATAGTCACACTAGAGCTACTGGGGCTCCTCTATGGATAAAATACAAATTTTTGTATTATCAAAAATTCATAAAATATCAAAGAAGCATATTTCCGCCTTCTATACTGTACAATTTCAATATACTTCGATGTGTAATAGTGTACAAAAAAAAACTTTAATATTCAATCCCTCCCGGACAAAAAAGCTCCCTGGAAACCGAACAGAGGACCAAAATTATCAAGCAAATATTATTGGAAAGAATGTTTTTTTGTTTGAATATTCTATGAGAAACCAGTGAGCAGAAATTACGTTTTTCTTAAACATCTGCTAACACAAATTTTGGTGTGCACTACAATACAAATGTGACCGCCATTATTAATCGGTTGGTATAAAAATAAAAGAATATCCGTTTTGAACTATTCTTATATGAGGAAGGAAAAGTGGTGTAAGTCAGTTTCTTTTAACAATGATTAAGGTTACATCTGTATTCTCCAAATTCAAATCTATTTAATGGAAAAGTGGTGCAAGTCGTAACTCTCTTGTTAACCGAATATATAGCACGAATTACTTGGATTTCATTATAGCGTTTTTACTAAAAACCCTTTGTTTATCAAACTAACCTTAAGTTGACTTACACAACTTTTCCTTTCACCGCCTCATATAAAGGATATAGGTACTTTAAAGAAATGAAAGGGATCGAGCCGCCAAGCTAGACGATTTCAGATATACTATGCACTAAATCATGCTTTAATAAACCTTGGACTATTTTCGATAAACACGAAGTATGATATTCTTTAATAGTTGTATAGGTGGCTCCGTAAGTAAATTTGAGCCAGCACGCAACAATTTGTCTGGTTACACGGCTTATATATTTCTACAGTATTTTTATCGTTGTCCGAAATTTCAATGCTGCTCCTAGAAATTCAAGAGTAGACAGTTCAAACTTTTCAGAGAAACAAATGCCATAACCATTCCAAGAATTGAATACATACCAATGTTTTATGTTGTTTTTTTCGTTAATTATTGAAAGAACTGCATCTTATACGTCTGAATTTTCACAGTAACAATGAAGCTCTTTCAACAATGAACAAAAATGAAAATAAAAAAAATCGGCACGTATTGAACTCTTGAATTGGTTATGAACTTTATTCTCTGAAAGACTGAACTCTCTAGGCTTGAATTTGTAGGAACAGTATTGTATTTTGGGCAACGATAAAAATACACTAGACACATACGGAGATAGTGTTGCCATCTAACGTAGAGATCGTTGCTTTACACTTACCTTTAACCACATTGGTTAATTGGTAGGCTACAAATGGTCAGAAGACGGACAAAATTAACGGTTTAGCAATTTTTTTTAGACACTTCCCCCACCCTAAATTAACACTATACTTAGGCTCTTATTTTGGCATGTTTATTATTTTTACGTTATCGCTGCAAGATACAGTAAAAGTAAAGCAACAGAATTGATTGGTCTGATGGTTTTTCTCTGGATAAGGGACAATTCTGTGTAAAAAAAAGGTAATATGTAAAACTAACACTCAAAGCATTTGGAGATTATTCTTAAAGTTTCAAGAGTTTTGGTAAAAAGTAACAAGTAATAATGAATGGAAACACGTAGGGAAAAACCGGCCTTAAAAATTAATTTGGGCATAAGATGGAGTATGTCATGTGTAGACCAATACCGATTACTTCTATGTTGAAATCAACATTTCATATTTGTTACCATCCATGCATTACCACCGAGACGAACGTCTTTTGTTTTGTGTGGCGAATTGAAGTTTGATACATGTGGCTTCAAGCTTCGATTACAGATTTTTTTTTTTTTTTAACTATAAGAAATATTCCACATAGCACTCTTTTTTGATTCAACGTTGAAATTCCCTTGATTTTGCCTTGTTAGTCTTGACGTGATATGACAAGTACCGGGTGGTTACAATTAAAGTGCCGCTATTCACGGCTGTCCAGCGCGGCTGTAATCAACGTATTACATTGAAATTCGGTAAATATGCTAATGATACCATGCGGAAGGGAGTTACGCAAGAAAAAAATATTAGTTCCAATTTCTGCCACCAAGGGAAAATGTGGCGCTGTCCAGGCCTTAACACACGCGAGCTCACACTATTGCGTGAGGAGCAGCATGGCTATTGATAAGAGAGACCGTGCACTGTTAGTCAAATTGGTCTATCAGAACGGGAGAAATTACAGTGCAGCATTGAGGGAATATCGGCGTCTGAAAGGAATTAGAAGAGGACCGATATCAAGAAATGGCTTAAAGAAGATGGTACTGAAATTCGAGATAACGGGTGATTTGAGTGTGGATCCAGGAAGAGGACGACGACCCATTCCAACGGAGGTTGTTGAAGAGGTTGCTGTGGCTGTTGTGGACCACGCAGCACGTGCTCCATATTCCGCTACCAGTTTTTGGGCAGTGTCACGAAAATTGGTCATCCCATGGTCAACAGTGAGAAAAGTTCTTAGGGCCATTTTACACTGGTATCCTTACAAGATTCACACTGTACAGCAACTGAAACCCTAAATCCGCAGCAACGCCTTGCGTTTGCCCTTCGGCTTTTGGCACGGATGGAAGTGGATGACATGTGGTCGTGGGTTATCCTGTGGACTGATGAAGCGCATTTTACACTAAAGGGTGCAGTGAACACTCACAACTTTCGGGTATGGGGTTCGGATAATCCGCATGTTGTGCAGGAACAACTATTACACTCTGTGTATGTGACTGTGTGGTGTGGATTCACAGGAACGTTCATTATTGGCCCATCTTTCTTTGAGGAGATGACACCCCAAAGATTTGTCACCTGTACCGTGACATCGGCACGTTATAGGGACCTTTTAGTGCGACATGTGATTCCTGCGTGACAGGAACGAAACTGTTTGGAGACTACTGTGTTCATGCAAGACGAGGCAACACCGCACATCGGTCGCCACGTGAAAGTTCTGCTTCGTAAAACCTTCACTGCGGATCGCATCATCTCCCGAGGGGTTCCAGATGCGTGGCCAGCAAGATCCCCCGATCTAAATCCGTGTGACTTCTGACTGTGGGGATATCTGAAAGCGCGGATCTACCAGGGAAATGTCCAGTCGCTGGCTGATCTCAAGGACAGCATAAGGCGGCATTAGCAACAATTCCGCCGGAAATGCTGCGAGCAACTGTTGCACACGCCATTGTCGTCGATGTTTCTGGTGGACATATGAAGCATGTTATGTAAATTGTTTACTGTAACCGCAAGGGTTAATAAAGTTCTTCCCATTTCACCTTTTCTTACCATTCACTGGCAATTAAGTGTCACCTTTTGTTCCCCTCACATTGTTCCTAAAGTTGTTCCCTTTGCACCATTTGTTACCACCAGATACCCTTCACCTTGTGTGTATTACATTTATCTCACATGTTTGACCTCTTCGCCCTAGATAATCGTCTTATCCATACATTCAGTACCATTTACACATGCTTCTTACCTGTACAGCGCCACATTTCCCCCTGGTGGCGGAAATTGAAACTAATATTTTTTTTTAGTGTAACTCACTTCCGCATAGTCTCATTAGCATATTTACTGAATTTCAATGTAATACGTTGATTACAGCCCGCGCTGTACCGCCGTGAATAGCGGCACTTTAATTGTAACCACCCGGTATGTTTCAAGCTTGATATAACTTATTTTTGCTAGATAAAATATGCTTGAACTTAACAATCATATTTCAAGCTTGATTAATCCTTACCTAAAGAAGGCACTTTGTGTTTTTGAGAAATCAAGCATGATTCAAGCTTGATTCAACCTTTTCCCTCGACACGAAAAGCTTGTTTTCAACTTGTTGACTTGACGTTTCAAGGCCAAAACAAGCTTGATTGAAGATGATTTTGCTATGTGGGATCCTGGCTTCTACCATTAAGAATCTCATGAAAGCACTCTTCAGCATACAAGGAATACTATAATTAAAATTTTGTGCACGATAGAGTCTTTTTTAACAACTTAATATTAATTTAGTCCTTTGTCTTGAAATGAAACAAAATGCAGGGAGATGACAACTATTGGCTAACGAAAAATCTTGTTCTAATTCCGTCACCTATGACGAGGTCTCAATTTTTTTAACAAGTTATTAGTACATATTTAAAATTCACAGTAAAATTTATCTACTAATGAAATAAAGCATCTATCAAATTTTCGGGTCAATTGGATGCTTCTTTCCAAAGGTCGTCATAAAGGCGATGACTATTGGTTGACAGGGTGACGACTTCTGGATAAATTTTGCTAATTAATTATCATTTGTTTTAACAATATTAAAATTCAGATTGGATATCCTCATTCAAATTTTGTAAACATGATAATTATTGCTATTCTTTTCCCTTGTTAACAGAATTGCAAAATTGTTTATTTCCAACTGTTTCTACGAAGACTGCAGTATTCAATTATCAGCTTACAGACTGCAGAATCCGTGCCTTCTGAAAGGACTCAAGCTGCACAGAAGGAGCTACGTGCATTGGTTTGAAGAATTGAAAGCGTTCTTAGAAAAGTGAGAATTTGGTAGACGAACTCAGTAATCAACGAAAATCGTACGTACGAAACATACTTTTAACTTAGAACTATATTAGTAGTAAAGGGATGGGAAAATGTCTTCGAAATTAAATTGGAACGAGGAGGAGACCATCACAGTTATCGTATTTTGTTCTGCAGATGCTTCATACCCTTCTCAGAGTTTACCCTTCATTATACCGCTGAAGGAAATAGGTTAAGGTTCCATGGAGGAATAAGATTATCCAAATATGAATGGGTGAAATTAGATGGGTTCTTTCAACGTACTTCAAATGTTTTGCTCATACTCAAAACAAACAGAGTTCATTTCACAAACTTCATTGATTCACATTTAAAACCTCATATTACGAAAAGAAATGTTTAGGTTTCTGAAGAAC
This sequence comes from Lepisma saccharinum, assembly GCA_022664845.1. NCBI lineage: Eukaryota > Metazoa > Arthropoda > Insecta > Zygentoma > Lepismatidae > Lepisma > Lepisma saccharinum. The sequence continues at coordinate 35,972 of JAGDQP010010234.1, forward strand.
CAATGTAATTGAGGTGAGAAAAGGGGATAAGCCACCGAGTCAATAAAGGTATGATTAATATTTACTTGCATTCGTCTAGCGTCTGTCTACAAACTGTCTCTTTTCGGATGGAATACGGAGCCTTAATGGTTCATCCAACAACAAACAGTGACCATCAGCTTGTAGACAGACGCTAGACGAATGCAAGTAAATATTAACTACGTTTTTTTTTACTTTGTGGCTTAGCACCTTTTGAACCTCAATTGTACTTTATGGTGCATAAAGCAATAACAAAAATAACAAGATCTGTCTGAGCCAAAGATAACAAAATGTCTTAAAAAAACCAAATGACCTAACAAAACAACATTGAAGGAAAGCAGTTTCTAAGTGACGTAAGCTTAATCCAAATCACAAAGTAACTAAAGCGGATTTTGCACCAACTTTGGTAGACATTGAAAAAAGTAAAGCTTGTAAAGACTAAACAATAATGAACAGCTCTCGAGTATTTGAGCTTTATATCTTAAAGGAAGACGTCATTGACTATTCCTAATGTTTTGGTTGATACACATGAAATGAAAACACCCAACGGTCAGAAAGCACTACATTCAAAGTTATAAAAAATGAAAATAGTCATGAGCTGTTGGAAAACTTAAAGTGAGGGAAGACAAAAGAAACCATTGAGACCAAAGAACTGAAGTATATTATATCTAGAAATTGCTAAAGAGGAAAGTAAGAATAGTTCGTTGCTGCAAACTGCATGATGTGCATCCCGTTGAGAAGTTCTACATGTACGTACAAAGATAATAAGAATTGGTAATTACCCTGTGGAGGAAAAATTCGGTAAAAGCAGAAGCTATCGCTGGAAATGAAGCTAGTATTTCACCTTCACTGGAGAAACACACTTGATAGCCAAGAGAGGTCGAACATTATATTAACAAAAGACCCCCGCAAAAAACTCCCCAAATGAAGCGATTCTGACTCTGATATGTATTCTATGTGACTGATAGTGGTGACTATATTGATGTTGTCCTTAACGTAAATAACTCATAATACTGCATAATAAAAATACAGAAGGTATGTTGTAAGTTCTTCATGAGTGACGATTACTGGGTGTATACGGTGACGAGGTTTTAATTTTTTGGTGAAGACTTCACGGATTTTCCGCATATTTCAATTCTTCAACTTATCATATTTTTTAATGCTACTACTGAGTGGCATCAAAGCATATAGCAAACTCCAATATTTACTAATCATGTATTATTTTAGCTGTAATCTTTATGTACGAGATGTGAAGTTAAGAGGACATGCAATTAAAAAGTTACGACTATTGACGCGTTTATCAAAATGATTTCAGTACAACCATACAATACAAGAAAGTAAACGTACTGTGTAATATCTTTGGCAAAACTGATCATTGGATTAAATTAATATGACTTTGAATGTTGCTAAACAAGGGACTCTTGAAATATACTCTTTTTATAAGAAGAAACTTTTACTGAACCTCATCCACAATTTGTACTAACCTAAAGAACAATAAAGACTTTATTATGTAAAATTAGACTGAGTTTAATTGATTGGAAGATTTTATAAAAATACCTTGTTAGAATAAAACTAGGATCTCTCTGCTATCTGGCGGACTTTGTTCAAACCACGCTGCAAGAAATAGGTCGCATTCATTGTTTACGATCTCTGTGAAATTAAGATGTGCGAGTTGAAGATTTTATAAAAGTACCTTTTTAGAATAAAACTAGGATCTCTCTGCTATCTCGCGGACTTTGTTCAAACCTCGCTGCAAGAAATAGGTCGCATTCATTGTTTACGATGTCTGTGAAATTACGATGTGCGAGTTGAAGGTTTTGCCAAGATTATTTGATTACGCGAGGAAAGGTTTAGGCAGAAGAGGGAACTTCACTGATTGCTTCAGACCGTGACGTCATAAAATTGAATACGCGGCCCCTTTCTCTGCAGTATGCAGTGAATAATTCGCTTCTTTTGCAATTTGTATTTTGTTTCAGTTTTGTTCATTTATAGTTTAACATAGCACGAAAAACATGTGACATTTCTCGTTCGGAATTTCACTATTCTCCTCCATTTTGCTTTCAAAAACTAAATCTATGTGCGATTTACAGCTGGAACATTTATTTCGAGAAGTTTTGCACTATATTCACTTCATACCATGTACAGAACACACATTTTTGTCCGATTCTTAATACCTATTTTCCTTTAATTTTACTTAGAATTGTATTGGATATACTTCTAAAATGTTTTTAAACAACTGCACTTACCTTCAAATAAACTAGCATGGACTAGTTTATAAAACATGAAGTTGATATTTTACAAACTTCACTGAAATGGGTTAGGTTAGATTAGAAAAATCAGTTTGGGTTATTTTATTATACGCGATCCACTCAATCGTTCAGCTCAACGCTAATCGATTCCTATGCCACTCGTTCATGGCGCTGTAATCGGTTTTCACATACCGTCTCTTGCTTCATTTGCTTGTAATATGTAGAACATCATGCTTGAGCAGTCAACAGTAATAAGCAAGTTGTGTATTCTACTGTCCCTGGTAGTTTAGTTGTATGAAAACGCTCACCGTGTTCGTCATTTACAACAATTTGGCCTCCTTTTGGGCAATTTTAAATCCCGATCAATGTCGTTAAATCATCTTGCGTTACCAGAAGCGGTTCACAGGAGGAGGTACTTTGTACACATCAGTAGTTGACTCAGATTTCGACATCTATTCTACCGCTAGCTGTGTTGGATGTTGTTGTAGTGATAAGACCTCATTGTGCGGAATTAGCCGAATTTCCGATGGAACATTTGGATACCATACTCTGTGTTTTGATTTACTATGTAACCCTTATATTTTGGTAAGAAAGAAATAATTGTTTCACTATATAGTTCCGTCAAATGTTAATAGCGATTTAAATGCCAACTCACATACACACACACACACACACACACACACACACACACACAAAACAACAGTTATGTGGGTGATTGCAGCACTTTCTTGACATTAGAGTTGCCACATGTCCCGTATTATACAGGATTTCCCTATTTTAAGGTGAAAACGCTGTCACGTTTTACGGGACGCCCTTTTTCCCGTATTTAAACATTTCTCCTCTGCCGTGATTACAGCTATGCATTTATCGATTCTGTGAAATTTAAATTCCTTACCTTTCATGAGCATCACTGAAGTCATGACTTTAGGGAAGATATCACTTTCAAGAAATTAGAAACTACATTTGAAAGATAACATTAAATTTTCTGGTTTTGAAGAAATTATTAATGTTTTGAAATTCACTGTCGTGTTTGTTTAGCTTTTGATTGGGATGTTATTATGAAAAGATTTCTTCCCATAAGAATGAATTACGTCATGCTAGATGCCGTAATCAAAACTATGATTTGAACTCTCTAAAGTACATTTAGATACTGTTCCAAATATCAATATAATACTGATATTGATATCTTCCCGGTTCCAACACATTTGATGAAGTTTCTTTAAAAGAAAAATCTTAAAAACAAATTAAGAAATAAATGTTCGGCAACTCTGATAAAATTAGACATTCGTTCCACTTAATTTTCATCATACTTTAGTTCTCAGGTATATCGTGACGATTACGAGGGTGAACTATATAGTGATGGGCACTTTAAACTCTGAAATTTCAGACTTTTCACTACAGATACACCAATTTGAGACGCAGGTCAATGAAATTAAATTCAGTAATATTAAGAACATTGAACTTTAATATGAAGGAGTCATACAGAGTGCATATGGAACTATGTAATTTCTAACGGAATTAATATATACAAGTACCCATTTTTACAGTGATGGGCACTTATGATTCTAATGGAGGCACTTAGCAACATAGTGATGTACACTCCTCAATTAGGGCAACAAAAAATAGCTAAAAGCAAAGAAATAATGTCTAACAACTAAAAAGATCTCTCAAATAGTAAATGAAAATATTAAAAAAATATATAGGCTGTGGTTATTCGTTACAACTACTAGATTGCTTGAAATATTAAGGTAGAGAAACGAAAAAAAAAATACTGACTCTTCCTTCAAGCTACAATTAATTTCACTGTTTGAAATGTAGTTCAGTGGTCATCATTATGTTCCCAATCATCAGAGCCTGGGAAAAGGCAATCTTTGTGGAACAGGTTATTACAAGATAAAGTTGTTATTCTTTAATAAATAAGGGTGAAAAACATTTTTTATAAAGTCGTAAAAGAATTCCGATTCCATCCACCCACTATTACTACAAGCAATTCCCCAGCTGTTTGGAACAGACTCAACAATTTCAGCTGGTAATCGCTTGTAGTTATACACTATCATTGGTGGACAAATATCCCCATTTCCGAAAAATGTAAACAGCACAGTAAGCGAATTCATTTTCATTTTCCATAGCAACCTCATACACATTTTTAACACTTCTTGGAGCAATAATAAGATATTTTGTTTGTTTTGGATACAATTGAAAATTGGTTTCATCACCATTGTAAACTAACTCGAGATGGATCATCCAAGATATGAAAAAGGTTTTCCTCTTTTAAGTACTTATCAATATCATGGAACCACTTCCTAACATTACTTTCACTGACATTTGCACTTGCTTTTTTGACATGTTCAGATCGATAGTGTAGGATATCTTCTCAAGAATGCTTTGAAACATCCAGTACCAGGTAAATTATTCTTGAAAGGATTTGGTATATTATTAGTTTCAAGAAATGATTGAGCACAAAGACAGACATCGTCTTTCCGACGAGGAAAGCCCTTCTTCGTGGATTCTGTTAAACCATTTCACTAGTAAATTTTCTTCGTCGTTTGTAAGCACTGGGTTAGGACAAAATATTGATTTTTTCTACCCCTTTAAGTAGCTTTGCAGAGTTGACCCGGCCACACAGTATCGTTTAGCAGCAAACTTGGTTTTCTTTCCATTACGAACGGCTTCAATAGCATTTTGTAGTTGTTCCCTTGTGTAGTGAGCTCTTCCTCTGTTTGGCATGGCTTTTTTTTATCCTGAAACAAGGAAAACAGAATATTTGTTACTCCTGATAGCCTTGTATTTATTTCATTCAACAAATTACATTCGCGAGAGAATTTTACATGCCCTAAGAGAATAAAGAAATACTTGTCTTTTTGCAATGAAAATATTTTGTAGGTTTTTGCCTATTTGCAAAGATATGTAGCCACTTGAATTGAACAATAAAATTGAATTGGCCTAGGCCTACCTATCTTCTATTAAAGATCGAAATTAAAAAAAGTATTTCGTGTAAATTTCAAAAGAGTTTTGTTGATTTCCATTCTGAAAAGGTCCATTCAAACTCAAGAACTTCCTAATTTGTAACTAAATAGCAAGAATCATATTTGTTATTTTAGGACATAAAACTGACAGGAAAACTTTATTCGTCAATTAAAACGGGATAGGCAAGAAAAGAAAACAGATCTTATAGACAGAAAACAAATTTACATACGTCCACTAATCTAGCTCCACACATACAATTAATAATATCAATGATGGGCATACCAAAAGCACAGTGATGGGCACTGTGCCTATTACTGTAAATAGCTATATTTCCTGCTCAGTGACGGGCACCCCGCTGTCATTACAAGATGAACACTATCTCCGTCTTTAAAGCGCGTTACGCTTCATTCTTGAGCAGCCTGCTAGTTGGAGCCACCTGCCGTCATCACTGCTAAATTATGGGTGATAGGCATATTCCGACCACATAAAAAGCCTGTCTGAAAAGTATCCAATCTTACTTATTTCTGAGGAAAGTAGTGAGCGTAGGATAGCAACACTGCACATAGTAATGTAGGGATCATGCATGTGCATATCTGTTGGATGGCGCCATGCTCTGTTACTTCAGCATCCGTCAGGCAGCCAATGTGTAGTACTTCTTCGTCACAATTCAATGACAGAACAAGTGCATCCAGTTTTGCCAAGAACTTGAAGATAGGCAAGCAGAAACAATACGCAAGTTTCAACAAGCTTTTGACTACGATCCCGTGGAGAGTACAGGGTAAGTCAAAATGATGGACCCGATTTCATAAATTTATTTTGTGAAATATAATGAACATATCTTAATGTGAGCTACGCGCAAGGAAAGGCAAAAGTTCAAAGTTTAGTTGAGTTTAGTTTATGTCCCGCGTGGTTGCACTGTCTACCGCTACGCGGCGCTGGAAGCAGTTAACGAAAATGGCGCTGACTGGAGAGCAGAAATCGTTCTGTGTGCTGGATTACCATGTAAACAACTCTGTGATGAGTGTTCAACGGCATTTCGGTACCAAGTATGGCAGAGACCCCACCTACTGGAAAAAACATCCGTACGTGGTATGAAAAATTCAGAGATACGGGCTGCATCTGTAAGCGAAAATCGACTGGCCGTCCTTCAGCTGAGGAAGAGACAGTGGAACGTGTTCCCGCCAGTTTTGTGCGGAGTCCACAGAAGTCTACCTACCGGGCGGCGAGGGAACTTGAAATGCCACAGAAAACTGTATGGCGAATTCTGCGGAAACGTTTACAAATGAAATCCTATCGCTTGCAACTGCTACAAGCCTTAAGAGACACTGATTATGCTGCTCGAGCGTCTTTCTGTGCTGATTTTCTCACGTTAATGGAAGAGGATGGGTTCGCCGAAAGGTTACGTTACAGTGATGAAGCGGTGTTTCACCTTTCTGGGAATGTGAATAGACACAACGTAAGGATCTGGGGAACTGATAATCCCCACGCAGTTGTGGAACACCAACGCGATTCACCCAAGGTGAATGTATTTTGTGCATTTCCCCTGAAAAGATTTATGGGCCCTTTTTCTTCCTTGAACCTACTGTGACAGGACATGTTTTTCTTGATATGCTGCAACAATGGCTCCTTCCACAGCTCGAAGAGGATAGTGCAGATTTCATTCTTCAATTGGATGGTGCCCCTCCGCATTACCATGGCAGCGTTCGGGATCATCTCAATGAGGCATTGCCACAGCGCTGGATAGGCCGTGCATCTCAGGAAGATCGAGTTCTCATTCGTTGACCACCTCGTTCCCCCGATCTGACCCCGTGTGATTTCTTTTTGTGGGGTTTCATAAAGGATCGTGTTTACGTACCACCACTTCCAACAACATTGGGTGACCTTCGCGCCCGTATCACAGCAGCCATTGCAGAGATTGATCGTGACACACTACACAAGGTTTGGCAGGAGATAGACTATCGGCTTGATGCGTGTCGTGTTACGCGAGGTGCTCACATAGAGCACTTGTGATGTGACTGAAAAAAACTTTGAGAGTTACCCTTCTTACCACATGTATTACATTCAGATATGTTCATTATATTTCACAAAATAAATTTATGAAATCGGGTACATCATTTTGACTTACCCTGTACACAATTAAAACAGTGGTACAGTTCATTCAAAGAAAACTGTGGAAACATCCACCTCCGCCAGATGATGATTGTAATCTTTGACTACCATGGCACTGTGCATCACAAATTCGTACCAGAAGCATAAACAGTTACGAAAGAGTACTGAATGATGACCTTTGCCGCATGAATGATGCAGTTTGTCACAAGAGACCAGATCTGTGTGCTTCATAAAACTGGCAGTTGCGTCAGGATAACACTTAAGACGGTCTTCTACTTCTGCCAGAGCTAGAAAGTTTACTGTTGGTACTTATGGGCAGAAAATTGCTACCGAATATCTTCATTTTCTAAGGAACTGGATATCTTTAATAGAAAAGATAAGTTTTGGAGCATTCTTCAGAAGTTTATGAACGGGTTGAAATACTTAGAATGTACATTTGTCTCCTAGTTTTTCAGAAATAAATTATTAAAAAATAAA